>JWHW01001015.1:261423-279116 GCA_000931545.1 Papilio glaucus
TTTTTACAAACTTATAAAAGTCCAATCGACTTGCAAGTTTGCAGACTTATAAAGAACCGATGATAATACATTTTTTTATTTTTTTTTTACTCCTGATCAGGACTATTAGGATAAAAAATATTAATTTAATGTCAAGATTGAGAATAACGCCACCTATTATTTTAAGTAGAAAATGAAACAACAATAGGCGCTTTGAATAACAAGAATTTGGCGTGTTTTTTAAATACGCAATTTAACAGTGGTAGAGCCCGCAACAACATCTGTTGCACGAATGAGCCGGTTCGACCGGTGAAATACCACGACCTCACAGAAGACAGACGTGAAGTAGAAGTGTGTTTCTGCGTTAAGTCTGACGAGTTAGGTGCCAGAGGCCCAATTTCAGTCCCATCCTAAAAAGGATAGAATATGATGGGGAGAGGAATGTACTGGGAGGGGTTGGATAAGAAAGGGAAACATGCTTTTTCCCGTCTATCCCCTCCTTTATTAATTAAAGGTCTATCTAGGGTATCGGTTACTTAATATCAGGTGACCCGCTAGCTCGTTTGCCACCTTCTACCATCGATTATTTTAATTGTAGTTAGCGGTACACCTGGTAACGATCTAAAGCGTTGTTAACCTCAGTCCGGTACAAAGGAATCGTACCAAT
The DNA here is from genome assembly GCA_000931545.1 of Papilio glaucus. NCBI lineage: Eukaryota > Metazoa > Arthropoda > Insecta > Lepidoptera > Papilionidae > Papilio > Papilio glaucus. Next base: position 262,070 of record JWHW01001015.1, read on the forward strand.
GGAATATTAGCATAATAAAGCTTCCTGATATGGAGAACGAACGTGAAAGTACCTGATACCGCGATTCTTTAATGATATACATGGTGAGGAGAAGTGTGCCAGTAGGAATCGTATCTGTAGATTTAAGTGGGTGCATATATGATCGCCATTATGTAAATTTAAAAAAAAAAGTCGCCACCCTTCTCTACTGATTGTTAATTAGGTTTACTCTCTGGGTTTATGAGTCTGTTTAGTAGCCTTTTACGTCCTTTATACCAGAAAGAACCCAACAGGGCCTATTCTATAAGATTCAATCAAAATACTCCTTTAATATGGAATATAAGTCTACTTTAATATGGATTTTATTTATTTTATTTCGTCGTTTCATAATTAAGTAAATTTTCATTTTGATTTCAATTTCTATTTCAACTCACAGAAAGTTTAACTACGCAAAATATTTCTTGCAGGCATTTTTATTCCATTAGGAATTGCGAAAAGCGTTGCCGCGAAGGTTAATTAATTAGTCGAGTTAGTTGCAGCTGATTGAATGGAATTGTACTAAGTTACGTTGAATTAATGAGCTTTTTTGCAGTATAATTTTATATATATACATATATATGCTTCATGATACAATACTATGTTATAGTGGTAGGTCAGCAATCGCAACTGTGACAGGAATAGATTGGTTTAACCGGTGATATACCTCACACATTATCAACGTGTAATCAACATTTAGTAAGATTTTTGCATGACTGATAGGAGAGTAATCGTTTGTTTTTTTGTATGTATGTCTGTTCTTTTGTAACCTCCTGTAACCTAAACGTCTTGACCGATTTCGAAGAGTGTCACACTGTGTTTTTAAATTAACAAATTGTTGAGCTTTGAGTTGCTGCTGTAAGATTCCCTACTAAACATCGTCTGACGCGGTATTCACTTCAATAAATTGATAAACAATTGCTTCTAACAACTATAGACCTTTACGAAGTATAATGTGCTATTGAGAAAAATATCCCATCGAAGCTTAAATGTCAGCCGTTCGATAGCCAAGGCCACAATGAATGTTCCTTGAGCATCCAATATTCCACATTCTCGGCGGTATAAGGAATGCCACTCCAGCACTCGTTATGTAGGGCACGACCTCTGTCGGATTAAATACACTTCATTTTCGATCGAACGTAAAAATTGTTTTTAACTGTTTCACATTCGTGAACATTGGACAACAACAAAAGAACGCATTTTCAATTAAAGGGATTCATATTATTTAAATTATAACTAGGTATAATACCCATTTATGTTCGTTCGTTCTTGTGAAAACAACTGGTAGACGCTCAATTAAGACTCGTTGAAACGATGGTGCTCTCAGATATTAGTTGAATATTTTCTAAATAACGCCATCTTTTGGTAAATATCTGCATTTGCCAGAAAATCTTTATTTATTTTTTTACATAGGTATTGAAGAAAAAATTTGTCCAATGGTCACGATTGTGAATGGACGGTCATGATAATTATTTGGATGTTGGTATATCGGTAATTTAACACCTGGATATTCTACTTCAGGACATATTTCTTCCGCTACAAGATAGTTTCTTCTTTAAGTTTTTGGAGTACACTATACACTAGTAAAACTGACAGTGACTGAGTCAGTCAGTACAGCTCAAACTACTGGGCCTAGAGATTTAAACTGGGCTTAGTAATATGAAAAAAAAAAGTTTAAAATTGTATACGTACAAGATTGGGTTTGGAATAAGGAAACAATATATTTTAGTTATCCATTGGGTAATTATTCTGTGAATATTTCACGCCATCGCTCATCGTTGTGATTTATGAATATCTCAGAAGATGTAAGAGTCTTACTATTGTTAGATCTAAGTCGATATTATTAACTGCGTTTTCTGGTTTTAAGAGAATTCGCCTGATGAGTATTGCTTCGCCGTCCTAATCTTATTTCCTTCCCCATTGTATCGCAGTCCCTCTCTTGTCCCGTCTTCTTATCTTATTCTACTTAATTCCTCTTTCTGACACAGAGGACACCGTATACGTTACTATACAATTGTTACCAATTGAAAATAAAAAGGGTGATACAAGGAGCACCCATAACCGACGAGCATGTATGCGTAGATGTATCAATGTAGAAGAAGCAAGAGAGGTGTGCCAGGATCGCGCCAAATGGAAATCCATGATCTCTGCCTACCCCTCTGGGTTACACGCCTCGTTTTTAAGTGTACATTAGATTTGTTTTGTTCATTAGTAATGTTATTTAATACCACCGTGTGTAATGGTGGCTATGGTGTGTATTATAATGGCTTCCGAAAGAATTAATCTACATTAATATTATAAAGATAAACGGTTTGTATGTTTGTAAAGAATAAACACAAAAACTACTGGACCGATTTTAAAAAAAAAACATCACTCCTGGTGTTTATAACTAGAAAAAATTAGAGGAAATTACAAAAAAATTCAGCGTGGAAAATGAGAAATACGTGCGAAGCCGGCGACGGCTAGTAAAGGATTAAATTTAGTAAAGGAACAGTTGAATTTAATGAAATGAACGTATTGAGTTCGTGGCGTCTTCTAGCAACTAATAGGGCGTTGTGCCTCACACTTTCGTCTCGTTGTACGCGTTAGGTTTTAGTTGAAGCGAGTTAAGTAAATACACACCTGACGGTAACACCATTAAGAAGTGTACACGAAGCGCGCGTTCGTTTATTAATTTTCAAATACCTCCAACGATATTAATTTTCTTCAATAAACTTCTATTTCTATCGGTAAAATAAAGTTAGGTAGTAATTAAAATAAGATTTAGTTACACATTCTCAGAAATTATATTCCAAAACCTGTGTGAAATGATACATACAGTCTAACCTAAACAGTTAGACTACCTGTTGCCCGTGGTTTCGGCCGCATTCGTTTCTCATTTTTCTCACTGATTTTTTTTGTAATATGATTCCGCGTCCGAACATGAAACATCACCATGGCAACCGATGTTGTAAATGTAGGTTTTATGTTACCCAGGGAACAGTTCTGTTGGATGTAGGTACTACAGGGGTACAGAAAGTGACATCAGGTAAAGGTACAGAAAGTGTCACTTTCTGTACCTTTACCTGATAAGTTGGGTTGTTAAAGAGTTAAAGCGTTATAAATAAACAAACAAACACACATTCGCATTTATAATATTAGTTAGGATTTGTGTTTAAAGAAATAAATCTATACAATAACCTAAATTATCTACAGACATTACAAACATTATGATAGTACCAAAATATTTTGTATTCGTCGGTTACAGCAAATAACATTTTACACAAATGATGTTCATTAGACACTCGAAAAATTATAAATTGCCGAATATATACACCAGAAGTCAATCTCCTTTAGTAAGACTCTTTAGGTGCCAAAGTATTTCACCGTACAGCACCAGAATCTTGTACCTGAGTTTTTACCCGTTGTCCTAGGTGAAAGATTGAACGCGACGCGATGCGGTGCTATACTATGCGATTGTTCAGCCTAAGCTGAACCTTATTTAATGTTATCGATCATATAGATCTGAGGTCAACTTATATTTGATTAAAATTATATATCCATAAAATTTCATCCCCTACTTTAGACCTTTAGGGGATGCATTCAGAAAAGTCATTTCTTAGTACTCGCCTACGTAATTAAACAGAAATCGCTGTGCAAAATTTTAAGTGTCTAAGCTCAGTAGTTTGAGCTGTGCGTTGATATATTAATCAGTCAGTTTCTTCAAAAGGGTTTCAAAGGTATTGTATTTTTAATTGAAGCGATCCGTGGCCCATCAGGTTTATGCCCGCAGTTTTATTGCGCCGTAAACAGATAAGCTTTTAAAATTGTGATGAAAAATACATTATACAGCTTTAACTTTATAACGATCGAGGCTTTGCACATTTCAATAAAATCAGCCTCAAGGATTATCTCGATTTAAATTGATATTGTTTTTAAATCCATACATACGTTCGGGATTGAATCTCCTGAAAGCATGGATGTACTGTGTAATAAATAATACGAACGCAAACCTTCAACATAACTCACCACAAATATTGATCCCTGGCCTTGACCACTAGATTCCCGAAAGATTTTTTAGGTTTTATAGTCTGCACCTTAATATCCACATTTACAGATCGACCTCCCCTTAACAACATTAAAAATATATTTTCTTTTGATAATTTGTGGCTGCACGATTAATGTCTATGCCTTTACAATCTTAAAATTAAAAATCAATTAAAAAAAGCACACATAGTAATTAGACATAAAAATCTATTGAAGTGATTCAGCGCGGTGCAGTTTCATTTTATTGTGAAAGTAAAAAGAGTGTAGCGGACGCGGGATCAATCTTCACTTCCCTAATTGAAATCCAAACAAAAAGAGCGTATCGATGTGAAATGGGTGCCTTTTCCATCCTTTTTATATCTTGAACAAAAGCTACGAAACTGCCAATAGTTAGTTGCAATAGGTTTTTCAATTCAATGGATTTTATTTGTTATTTTTATCATTATAGAAATTTTAGATTCTCTCTCTCTCTCTCTCATCAGATAACAGTCGTTCCCTGCTGGAAGTTCTCCTCCATTGATCGCCACTAGGATAGATTTGCTGGCTACCTCATCCAGTAGACTCCCGTAATCTTGATCATCGGTTCATATCTCTTATATATTTAAAAATACAATTAAAGGTATCTATTTCTGGTCATCCAATGGAGGTAAGACGACTTGGGTACGACCTTTGCATCCAGGTATGTCCTTAAACGATGAGTTAAGCCATTGTTTAAAGACATACCTGCAACGCAGCTATACCAGCCGTTGCATGAATGGATAGGAAGTACTAAGGACTAGCGTGAAGTAGAGGTACTTAACGCTTTTACGATTTGTCGGATGATCGTAAGCCTTCTTCCTCTTCACCTCCCTTTTTCTCTTCTTTTCTATCTATCCCCTCCTCTGTAGCATTAAATCTGACATAATATCTAACAAGCATTTGTTACGAATGTTTGGAGGTAGCATTTTATGTCCGAAATTACTGTCCTTGATAACGTCGTGAGGGTCGCTCCCCTCCCCTCCAGTCCAGATTCTCTAACTTCTGCGGTAAAAAAATTACAAATATTCATTTTTTCTCATCATTCACTTTTCGTACCGACTGTACTCATATATATAATGCACGAATGAGTTAATATACCTTTCGAACTTGCAAAGTAATTGATTAAAACAGCTGCATTTAATACCGTGCACGAGCGTACGGCATTTATGTACTCTACTGCAGGAAATATGCATTATTTGCATCGTAGACTGAATATTAATGATTCTACTTTATTAAATTGCAATTCGTATTCAGAGAGTGAAGTGCGATGAAGATATCACAAGAAATCCATAGCGAATATGCTTCAATTTGAAATGTCTGCCTTCCAAGACAAGCCAAAGGAACAGGGATACTGAGGGAACTTATATATATCTCGAAGAGTTTGGTCGTATTTTCGAAGATTCATAAAGTCAGTCAGTCTTACCGCTCATCCAATGGTCCAGTATGTGAACACACACTCCAGTGGCAACCTTGACAAGAACCAGAAAGAATTAAAAAGATTTGAGCCCCTACCCAATATAGTACTATCAAGTTAATGAAATATTAATTAATTTTTTCCTTCTTTTTCAGGTACAAGGCGATCTGTTGGAAGAATAAATCATAATTTTAACAACATTGAAAAATCGATCACGCCCAATCTCGATTACGGAACCTGACAGCATTAATGGCGCAGCAATAACCGACTCTTAACAAACTGATTGGGATTCCGAGAGATGATAGCACACGAGTGATAATGTAACGTCACTATGTCAATAAAGATGTTCGCCAAAACTGATAGATTCTCTGACAGGAGAAAGGACAGGATTGCGCGATGACGTCGCGATACTCCTCCTACCATTGTATAAAGTGACCGGGATCGATCGGCTTTTTGTTTTAAACGCTTCACTAGTTAATATAGTTCCGCTTCTTTGTGTGTCGCCAGTTGGTACGCGGGCGTGTATAAGGTATTATTTATTTGCGCGGAATTTTATGATTTCTCGTCTAGTCGTCGGTATATTTTAGATTATTGTTCAAAAGCAATATTAGGTAAGGTCTTTGTATAGTCGGTAAATCAACTAATACACCATATTTTAATCTGTAAATAATAATATCATAGATTTTAATGTTTTATCCATTTTAAAAAGTTTTTGATAGTAGTACTGTACATATTCAAGATACTATCTAGTTCAATAAGCTAAAATAATTTCGGAAGTGATACGGGTATCATAATTTCTTGTAAAAAATACTCTAAAATATAATAATTTTAATAATCTTTAAAATTAATTCCGTTCCTATGCGCAATACTCGTTACAATCGGGGCCAAACGTCACCTTTCACTGTCTAAACAATAATTCGTAGATAGTCGAATTATATCGGGATAGACATAGAAATTGGTTAGTTAAAATGGTTCCAAATGCGACAACACTGTGCGCTGCGAAGACAACTATGAGTACACACATAAACGGAACTCTGGGCTTCAATTCATCGTTTCTAGTGCCGACGTATATAAGCCAAGAGGAGTTCCTGGCGCTGCAGATGACGAATACGTCAGACGCAAACACGACGGCGTCAAACGACACGATCATAAATCAAGTGATACTAAAGACGTGGTACCCGAGTGGGTACTCTCCAGCTCATATAATTATAGCATCGGTGGTTGTGACAGTGTTGATGATAATGGTAGTGGTGGGGAATATGTTAGTGATAATTGCGATTGTGACAGAGAAAGCGTTGAAGAACATACAGAACTGGTTCATAGCGTCGTTGGCGGTGTCAGACTTTTTCTTAGGGCTGGTGATAATGCCGTTTTCGTTGGCGAATGAGTTGATGGGCTACTGGATTTTCGGTTTCTGGTGGTGCGAGATACACTCTGCGATGGATGTGCTATTGTGTACCGCGTCTATTATGAACCTGTGCCTCATATCGCTGGACCGCTACTGGAGTATAACTCAGGTGAGTGATTTATTTACGGCGTTTATTATCTTAAATACTTACGACCGGTTTCTGAAATGCTGACGGAATCAACAATTTGCTAGTTATCTGTCAAATGTCTGATGGAATGTCATTTGGTTGCTAGATCAATTTTTTTTTCTTTAAGCAACTGAAATTGATTTGACATGACTGTGGACAACTTGACGGATTGTTAGTTGAATAAAAATTTTACATACCTATCATAAACCCAGCGTTAGTATGTAAAATACTTGTTTTAGAATTTAATGTGTAGTAATATGTTTGATATTAATATTAACGATGTCTTTGCCCAAGTAATACAATCGATGCTTTGAAACATTATAGTACACGGTATATTGTAATGGTACATTTTATATATATTTGTATTATATTCTGAAACTAATGCATTATAATATTTGGTATATTAGCCAAATATAATTGGACTATAACGGTATTTTTTTAAATAACATCAAAGAAATCATCTTTTCATGCTTCATCTATTTAACTAGATCGACGTAGACTTGCTCTTCGGTTAGTAGTATTATCAGGGGGAGGGAATCAATAAGATGAAAAGAAATATCCTTTTTTATACCCTGTATCCATTAAGAGTAGGCAACGCATCTGCAACTGATTAACTTGTTGCGTCGTTTGCCACCTTCTGCTATTTAAAAAAAAATGGTTCAAAAGTTCTAGACGAACTTATATGTAAGTGCTTTTTCACTCTATTTTATGAGTGTCAGTGAAGGATACCTTTCTCTATTTTAGTCAAATCGTCTTAAGCAACTCTTCTCTTTGACCTTTTCTCTTCTCTTTCCAATGCTGAAATTTGTAAAAGTTGGTTTAAATTTTCTTTGTCATAGTTTTGTATGTTGCCGTATCCTCGGATATTTATTCAATTTATATAAAAGGTTAATTTCGGTAAAATCGCGCTCAGTGCATCTGACTTTATTGTAATTATTTAATGATCCGAGAGTTCGTCTCGTCACCTTTGTACGTCGAAGCGCTTTGAGTATCGTAAATTGGGATAATTGCTTGATGAACGTTGTAACTCAATTATTTCGATATGGGTTATCGATGTTAATGTAATTCTAAAAGAGAATTTCGTATTAAATTTCTGTTCTGATGTAAATTCTTGAAATAAAAGAAAACTTGTTCAAAAACTTTACTTTACTAGATGAAGAAACTGAAGACACTTAAGATGGACCAATATACAAACGATCAGTTCGACTACATTTCAATGGGAGTATTTTTTAAGAAACTGACTGATATATCAACTAGTGATTTGAAATGTTGTACAGAGATTTCTGTTATTACCTAGACCAGTTCTAAATTTTTCTACATTAAATTCCTATAGGTCTAAAGTTGTATGGAGAATTAATTTCAAATCCAATAAAAGTTTAGCCTCAAATTTATATGATCAATCATATTAAATAGGGTTCAGCTTAGGCTAGTCATCGTCGATTAAATTAAATTACACGGCAGGTGAATACGTCCGGCACCTCCATCAGACAAAACGCAGAATACGCCTGTCTTCTGTCTGCCGGTCATGCAGCAGATGTTACTGTTGCGGACTCTACCACTGGTAAAAGACGAAATTTGATCGTAGTACTTTTGATACAAAAGTTTCGTAATTCTATCAAAATAATTTACTGTATTTTTTTTTCTTTGATGATATATAGTTGTCCTTTTGAGGATTTAGTTTTTTACTGACAATAGTAGGACGGTTCGAGAGGAATTTAAAAGAACGCTTTGATACAAATTGTTAAGTAATCGAAACCGAACATTTTCTGCTTATATATCTTGATGCTTTTATTTGTTATATTGACCAATTGGGCAATAAGATAATGTCATCTGTCTGTCTGTCATATATGACTTAATCTACAATATGTATGTACAAGCTGAGACCCGCGGTTGCATACGCCGTCCAAGTGAACTCAAACCACTACTTTGAACCTTTGGGAGATGAATTTAAAACGCGCATTAAAAAACCCTAGTGTACTCATGACCTTAAGCCTTGTCTTCTTCCCCTTAAAATTACTTAAAAATAGTTTTAAACTATATATATTTCTATATAATATTTCTATATATATAACTGCTCTGACGGTGCAATAGCTTATGTATATATTATATTTATTTATAGCTCAGGATTCGACCAAAATGTCGGAATATATCACAACGTATAGATATTTAAACAAATATCAACTGGTGTCAATACGAGTTCAGTTTGACATTGACATGGGTGAATGGCGACATCAATGACAAGGGAAGACACCATGAGAGGATATATTTAATGAATTCAAATGAATGGATAGCAGTGACGCGTTAAAATAAAGTAATGATAGAATTACAAATATAATGTCGCTATTTAAAGTGCATTAGTCCCTCAAATACAAGAAAAATTAATGAAATAAAGTTCGTCGAAACTGTTTAAAATTCATTTATCGTCTAATGCGACTTAAGAAGTTTCTAATTAGAAAATATAACCAAGGTTACTCACTAATAGAAGAGCTTTCTATCGGTGAAAGAATTTTTAAAATCGTTTCAGTAGTTTTGAATTTTATCCGGAACAAACAAACAATCAAATATTGTCTTATATAATATTAGAAGAAGAAAATAATGTTGAAGGTGCTAAGATAAAATTTGCTCGCACCGTACGACAGGAAATTTCTAGCGGATGTCGCACTTCGATACGTCATTCACTCTGGATCACTGTAACGATAAACCTGCTATCGATACATTAGTGTTGTACCGTTGTTCGATATGTTGGACGATGACAACGCAGATTTAGGCCCTGTCCATAGCTAGTATCAATTTAAGTAAGAAGCCATGTTTAATATAACATGTTATTTGAGTTGAGAATGAAGAGCACTGACTTTATTTTTACGCCAGACGACTTTCCAAGTCTTAAGCAACCCTCCCCCCATCCTTACATCACATTTCGCGAACAGTGTCTCTTTTCATAAGCCCATTGTATAGTCGACGGGAGAAAAGACAAAACACTTTTTTTATGTTGTTTTTTTAGTATTCTAAGAAGATTTAATTTACTTTTATATTGTTTAATTAAGGTCCGCACAACACAAGATTGGTAGGCGGACCAGATGCTGACCGCGGTCCGCCATTTGGTGACCTCTGGGTCTACAATAAATGATAAATATATTTCTGAATATCATGGACATTGAAAATTCATTTATGGCTCGTTAGAAAAAGCTACAATATGAATTAATAAAAAAAAACATGAGTTATTTGAAAATTGAAAACGGCTAACAACGTGAATCTTGTACCAGGCTGTCAGAATGACGCGGTAGTGTCGGTTATGAAAATTTAGTGCTGGTACATGGATAAAAAATATTGGTTCATATGATTCCGCACGTATTCTTGTTTGTAAAAAACACGCTGTTCAAATTTTTACATGTACAGAGTTTTTTAAATTATGTCAGAAGCTTGCATTTCGAATATTTTGAGTGGCGTATCTAAAATGCGAATTACCAGATGTGTGACCGAAGTATTTTCTTTATAAATACTTGTTTTATGGTAGAAACAAAAGCACAAGAGCGCCGTCACCTGATGTCAAATGACAAGTATCACCCATACAGAGTTTGGCTGAAATAGTTATCCAAAGGAAGAAGAAAAAGGAATTTTGATACGTACAAGATCTTACAATGACAACGCAGAGGGATATATAAATAGAGCTCAAGATCGACGTATAAAGATATAAGTAGACCTCAACATCGTTAGCACAAATCTTTCAAACGTGTCTTCTAGGTCGCAAAATACTGGTTTAAATTGTATTTGAATTTATATATCAATACATTAGTCCATAAAGTTTCAAGAACACTAGTTCGGTTTCCTTTTTCAATCACAATATTTAATCTTTAAGTGAACAATAAGCCTCCGCAGCGGCTAGAGGTTTGCTTTAGAAAGTCGCCTATACAAGAATACAATAGACTAAACGTCTGCAGTGCTTGTATCAATATTTCTGTGATTGATTTTATTTCTATTATGCTTTTTGTTACCGGCAGCTCGCACTCCTCATTTTGTACTTATAAACACGCTTAAAATGTTTGTATTGAAAAAAATAAGAATCGCATTTTATAATTAGCTGTAAGAAGACACTTATGAGGGATTTTATGTGTTTTATTCCAAGCAGTTAAAAAACTGACTTTTTGGACTTCATATCAACGAAGTTGCATAATAAATGGGTCGCATTATAACCTATGAAGCAAGTAATTTGACTAATTCGATTCTAGCTACCGATCGAGCCGAGGCTTGTTAAGTCATTTCAGTTCATTTGTCAACAGAACTAGATAATGCGTAGAATGAAACTAACAAAGATAGAAGGGTCTCTTGTCGTTTTCATTGTATGTCTGATATCACATTGTATTTTTTAATTCAAAATGAAAATGTGATTTTCAAATTTGAAACGTAAAAAACATACACAAAGGCAACGGCAGGCGCGAAAGAAAATTAACCCAACTGAGATAAATATGACACCTGTCAGCTCGATACAACGCTTTTCGTGTACAAAAATGCCATAAATTGTAATTTTCGTCGCTATCAGGGGTAGGAAATATTTATTTTTCGATGCGGACATTTAATTTATATACGTTCTGAGAGTTGATTACGCAAGTCTAAACGAGGACATTTTAGAGGACCCTCGTACCATAATTCCTGTAATAATATTCATTCATTTATCTATATATAAATGAAAGAAGAGACAGACTGACTGACTGACCTAGAGATTTGAAAATTTGGACAGATTACGTCGATGAGAACTAAAATAGGATTTTTTAAATTCATACCTAAAGGCGGACATGCGTAGGCATTTCCTCACATTAAAAAAGGGGGTAAAAGTTTGTATGATGTGACCGGCGGGTGAAACCGCGGGAGATAGCTAGCAGATCAATATAAAAATAAAGTCGTAACTACTAACTATATAGTCATAACTACTAACAATAAAGTCGTAACTACTAACAATAAAGTCGTAACTACTAACAATAAAGTTGTAACTACTAACAATATAGTCGTAACTACTAACAATAAACTCGTAACTACTAACAATAAAGTCGTAACTACTAAAAATAAAGTTGTAATTACTAAAGTAAAGTATTTATATTAGATCACAAACAACATTATAGCAAGTGTATGGTTCATGCGCAGGCAATTAACAGATGAATTTTATTTGTTTGTAACTGAAAGAGTTTCTTTAAATTAATTATATTGCGAAGGCGCAGGTTAAGCACTTAATGCAAATCACGATAGTTTATGCAGCGAGGGATTCGCAAACGCAATTTCGCTTCAAAAAAGTAAATTTAATGTCAGGTGGTAGACGAAGATAAGCGAATATGAGAAAAATGAAAATTATTCTACAAAATTATAAAGAATTGAACTTGCTGGATGTTTAAGTTGCTATTATCCAAGTTAATTTTACAATGTTATGGTATGTTTTTAAATATATACTTTTTACGGCGAGCAACGAGCAAGCGGTTCACCCTATATTAAGTGATCGCTACCCATAGACATCTGCAATCAGCTAATGAGTTGCAGATGCGTTGCTTACCTTTATTGGACAGAGAAGGGGATCCTCCACCGTCAAGTCCACTTCCCCTTCTCATCCTTTCCTTATTAGCAATGGATGAGAAGGGGAAGATAAATAGAATTAAGCCAGTATACTCTACTTCACGCCTATCTTCTGTGAGGTCGTGGTATGTCACCGGTCGAGCCGGCCAATTCGTGCAACAGATGTTGTTGAGGGCTCTACCACTACTAAATACTTCCCTTGAAAATAATTTTACGAGAGTCATAGCAAAAGAAATTAGATACTCAAAAGATTACTTAGATTTAATAAGGTTTTTTCTTTATTGAAGTTATCAATTATTTCGAACTATTCACCGTGAACACGTGTACACTTTTCCATCCGTCTAAACCACTTGGAAAATACTAATAACCACTCTTCTTTGGACACCTCAGAGGCTTCATTATTATAAGCAGTCAAGGCATCTTCTTTGTTCTTGAACGCTTTGCTTTCACTTTTTTTAATTTCCGGAAAAAAGGTCAGAGGAATATTACGGGTGAGTCAGAATGTTACGTTTTTTGAACTGTAATAGTCAATATAAGGTTTGTAAGAGACGGGGTTATTACCACAATTAGCCTTTTTAAGCTTCCGATATTTCGTCACAGTTGCATGCGCCATGGTCAGCTCGTGACCATGGACCGTCTCTTACAAAACTAATATTAGTAAAAACCGCGAAAGTTTAAAGTTACATATTGAAATAATCAAATGTTTTGTCAGAAGTGTGGAGCATTGTCGTGGTGCTAGAGCAGGTGCTGGGTTACTGATTTCAGCCGCTTGTTAAACCAAGCCGACAATACTCTTGGGGTACAAACTGTCAAATATCATTTTGTATTAACTGTCCTTTGATCTTCAAGCACCAAAGTAGCAATTTGTCCCGTCTTGCAGAAAAATAAGGGCATTGTTTCTGTGTGCTCCATTGTTGTAAGTAGGCTTTATAATGATGATATAACTTGCCAGTATCAATCAGAAACTCGTATACGCTTTTTGACATTGATTAAATATATCGTTACGTTTCTAAACTTTCTATTTCTTAAGATTTTTACTTACAAAAAGAAACATACAAAAACATCCGATTTCAATTTACTTTCAATACGTGACGATTTACGATGAAAGGGATTTAATGTTTTCTTACAAAGTACAAGCCAAAATATTTCGTACAATAATGAGCTGTAACGAGACTGATTTTTTTGCTTTGAGATTAAACATTCTCTCTTTCGGTATTATTTTTTTTTTATTCTAAATATGTACTTACATTTTAATCCAATCTATGTTAAACACTCCATCTCCAATCTATGTACACACACACATATATACGTTTTGTTTTTTAAGTTAACTTTTGTTTTTTCTTTATCTATGCTTTTCTTTTGTCCTACATATAAGCTGAGAAATATATCCAATGCCCGGCAGTGTTTATTTGATGTCAGGTGAACCGCTTGTTCGTTTGACTCCGTATTACCTAAAAAGATCTTGAGCAAGTCCTTAATAAAATACATAAAACAGTGGTAGAACCCGCAACAACAACATCTGTTGCACGAACGTGCCGGCTCGACCGGTGAAATACCACGACCTCACAGAAAACGGGCGTGAAGTAGAAGTACTCTTAGTTTCGTCCGATGAGTGAGGTGCCGGAGGCCTAATTTCAGTCTTCTTCTCCTTCCCACCCTTTCCTCATAAGAATAAGATGGGAGCGGGAAGAGGATTGGAAGGGGAGGGGGTTAACGGGGAAAAGGAAATATCCTTATTCCTGTATATCCTCCCTCCTCTGTCCATTAAAGATAGGCAATGCATCTGCAACACATTTGCTTGTTGCGGATGTCCATGGGTAGCGTTCACTAAACATTTGCTCATCCGCTTGCTCGTTTGCCACCTGCTACCATTAAAAAAAAAACAATAGCTATTATGTAACATAAAACACCAACACAAACTTAACGACACAATTCCATGTTGATTGTAGCGCGACTTAAAATATTCAGAGACACTAAAATAATTACAAATAGCATTCATTAACAATGGGGCTTAACAAGCGACATTGAAAATTGTAGTCATGTCACCGACTGAATGTTAATTTTGACAGTTTATAATCGCGCTAGGCACATTATAAATTGACAGCAAATAGTAAACTGTACGAATCATTTAAGTCATTTCTCGACAGTTTATAAACCGTCGAAGTCAAATCGAAAAATTGATTCGTTCATTCGTTCTTGTCCGATTATAAACGGACATAATTCACAATCGTTCGGTGGCATTCACATTTGTACATCGCCTTACTCGTCGTTAGACGAACAAACACGCACTTTATGTATGTTGCGGTCCCTAATATGTAGATGAGTGTTGACACTACGTATTTGCTTGAGTTATTCAAGCTACAAACGACATGGCAAGGCGTTATTAACCTTCGTACCTTGATAGAAGGTACATTTTTGTGTAATTGGTAGATTTGTGCTACGATTTAAATTTTGTACAGGCGTTTAAAATCATAGAAGCAAATATTGTAGAATTCAGAATTTACATAATTATAAATTATTTAATTAATTAATAGATTATATATAATTAATTAATTTATTGAATAAATTAACTATTACGATAAATAAATTATTTAACTGTTTGTGGCGTGACCAAACTTGAAAGATGAACTTGAACGTATAATCGTCTTAGGCATGAAGTCAGTAAGTTATGTTTTCACCAAGTTAATACGTTTATTTTTCACCAAGCAATTTGTGCAATGAAATATGTTTATTGTCAAAAGTGAATAATTGTAAGCGTTCAATCTTGCTTAAAGAATCTACGTCGAAGAGTTTATCGAGGCATTCCATAAGAACATTTATCTATTCTTCAATATTTATAACTAGACTGTTGCGATCTGTCTGTCACTTAGATATAGACTGTAAATAAATTAATACACTTTATGCCTCTATTCGGTTTTAATACAGATTTTTTTATTAGAAAGGATGAATGAAGGGAGAGTAACGAAACAAATTCATGTTGAAAAAGTGAGTGGCAGCGTTGGCAGGGCACGTACCAGTAGAACTTATATCGATCAGATTAGTGACATACTAAAGAAGGGCGATATAAGGAGTACCCGTAACCGACGAGCTGGTATGCGTAGATGTATGGATGTAGAAGAAGCGAGAGAGGTGTGCCAGGGTCGCGCCAAATGGAAATCCATGATCTCTGCCTACCCCTCTGGGTTACGGACGTGAGCGTATATAGTTTTTTAAATTAAAAGTTACAAACATATTGTGTTAGGTATTAAAGCCATTGACAACTGTTCTGCAGTCACGAATGTATGTAAAAGAAAATGTATCTTACCTATAGGCTCCAAAACGGCTGAACCGGTTACTATGAAATTTTCAGATTGGATTGGATTGGATTGATAACATCTCTAGATTTGAGTAATACATACCTTTCTGGGCTTTAGTGTTTATTTATTTATTTATAATCTATATTTCTTATTAAGGATAGCTAACGTAGAAATAAAATGTAATTTCAGTATTTGCATGTACTGTTTAATTAATGATGCTCGCTGTTACTTAGTGTGGCGCTGTCCGTGAGCGCGAATACCAAATTATCTGCTAATGGAAGGCCGGAGAAGCATTATTATGAAAGGAAAGCCAATTATATTTAAATTGTATTAAAAATAAATAAGGTATTTATTTTGAAAAATGTTAATTAATCCCAAATTATATTAAGTTTGTTGACTTATTTTTGAGTGTCATCTATAGGTATTTCGAAATAAAAGGAGTACCCGTAACCAACAAGCTGTATGTATGTAGAAGAAGCGAGAGAGGTGTGCCAGGATCAAGCCAAATGGATTATACAATCTCTGCCTACCCTTACGGCTTACGGGTGTGAAGGCACCATATGGGGCATAGAAACTTGAAATTTTGCAAAGAGATTTCTTACGCGGTCGATCACTAAAAAGTATTTTTCTGAATTCATCTCCTAAAGGTCTAAAGTAGGCGATAAAAGTATGTATGGAAAAACTACCCGTGAAAAGCCGGGGCGGTTCTCTAGTATGTAATATGTTGAATGATGATAATCATTGTCAGTAGGTTTTTTATTAAATGATGGGGTCGCAAGGTCACGTAGAGGTCAACGCAGTGAAGGTAGGCCCAATAAGATAGACCGACGATCTGGTCAACGTTGCGGACGTCAATTGGACGAGGGCGGCAGGCGGCAGATGTTTGTGACAGTCTGCTATCACAGTACTAGCAGTGGACGACTGTATTCTGAAAAGAAGAAAACATTAAGAACTTGTTTTCAATATAAATAACCTATACAAATTCATCTAAACAAAAGAACTCGATCGATAGTTGTTATAAATATATCGTTTTATCGAAATTGAGTAACTACCCTTTTTACTGATAATTTGTTACGACACGTATTGACGTCGGCAGCAAATATGGAGCCCAAATAAAAAACTATATTTCACAAGGATCCCACCATTTATAACGGACGAGAATTAAAAAAAAAGAGCCGTCAAAAGCA
>JWHW01001068.1:7450-28413 GCA_000931545.1 Papilio glaucus
ATTTATAATTATTTAAGCTTATAGAATTGTGAAATAGAATCATTAATGTTGTTTTTCTTTTCAGGTTGGTTATTTTATTTGTGAAATTTTTATAAATGTTTTTTTAAATGTGTTTGTAATTAGTAAATGAAGTGGATTAAATAACTGGGTTAGTTTATTGTGAGCAAGGGTGATGGACTTGTCGCAAATAAACCATATTGTTTTTAAATCAACACGAGAGTCGATCGATCGACATGAAGAATCGATGTTAACAATACATGACTTACACATTCGGTGTGATACGAGTCCAGATATCTACAATTTTGAAACCGTCAATTGTGTTATGAGTGATTGTGCGACTTTGGATGGAAAAAGAATAGTGAATATTGTTCATCTATTTCAATTCATAAAACATTAGGTACGATCCATTTGAATGTAATTTTAAGCATTTAGAATTTAATTAAAAAAAAAAAACAATTGGGTTTTACTTACAATATTTTCTCAAACGCAAATTGTGCAACAACATAGATAATATTGAATATCAGGGAGTGTCACAAAACATCTAGAGAAGTCCCTATTAATAAAATGTGATGATAAAATTAGTGAGATGCGTTAGCACACAATTCAAATTAAATATGCCTCATAAAAGCGAAACTTATTTTGTATAAAAAAAAATAATCAAAAGTTAGGCACTATCCAAAGAGACAGCGTTATAGGTTGTGCTAGAAGCAGGTGCAGAAGAAGGGCGACTTGATTTGGAAAATAACTATGTTACACAAGGTATGCCTTGTGAAACTCTCGCTTCCGTTGCGGCAAGGAGGTGCACAAGGCGGCCACGTGCGAGGCGCCTGCCAAATGCGCGGTATGCGCGAAGGCAGGTCGCCCCGCACGCGCACATGATGAAGGGTGCCAAATGTACTCAACGTATGACAAGGAGTTCTTGACTATTTACGAGTATATAAAGTACTTTAGACAAGTCCTTAAAACAGGACAATTTACGATCTACACATATCACAAGCCACTGTGCTTCGCTTTTAGTTCGAGGAAGGAGAATTGTATTCCCAGACAGTTCAGACATTTGGATTACATTTCTCAATTCACAACTGAAATCAAACATATACACAACCGGAAAGGACAACGTCGTAACCGACATACTGTCTCGAGTGGAAAAACTGGTTCAACCAATCGATTTAACTCTGATAGCCAAATCGCAAGCGATTGATTCAGAGTTAAAGAACTTACTCAAAAGTGAAACTTACGAAAGTACGAAAGCTTACACTCACTAAGCCATCCTGGAGCGAACGTAACGGCAAGATTAGTATCTCAGCGTTACGTATGGCGAAGCGTACGCAAAGATTGCCGAGAATGGATGAAGACTTGCCTCGCATGCCAGCGGGCCAAAATCACAAGCGCCCGTCGTCGCATCCGCGCAAGACTCGCAGTATGGACGCACACTTAGGCAGTGGTCCAACTGCCGGAGAGGAAGCGACAAACCATCAACTATTCACACTCAAAAATCCTATACAAAGATGTAGATCCCACATAAATGAAAGAGATGTATATATTAACAGCTACTTTCTGAATGTTCACAGGGCTATAAGTTTACTGCCTCTTAATCTACTTGCTCATTGCTGAGGGTGGGACCACTGCCTTTCTATGCTATAGATAGGATTATCATTCTGATATCTACTCAGATAGTGTAATTTGTGGTCAGAATCCAGTGCTTCTAATAACTAAAATGTTTAAGTTGGTAACCTAAGCGACCACAATTACTGTTTACCAATTGCACCTGAAAGTGACATTGAGGAAGCACCTGCTGTCAGAGTTGAAGGTTGGTATTGTAGCATTGAAAGATTAACCTAATAATTTGTATTCATCAATTTGAAATGCATTCAGAATACATGTTATTAAACAATTCATTTCGCTTATCAGGTGATCATTCATTTCATAAATCAGTTGAATCACAAGTTCCTGAACCCATTGAAATTGCTTCGACAACCAAGGAGCAAGTAAAATTAGCAATATTGTTGATACTTTATAATTATATTTAATCAATTAAGATTATTCTTCTACTACTAACTAAATAACTTAGAGGTCAAAGGTCTCTTTAATAATTATAAAATGCTTCATTTCAGATACTACAACAAAACCAAAACGGACACTAAAACTGACCAATTGTCACATGAATGTTGGTAATTTAAATTCATTGTTCATTTAGCCTGACTCATTTATGTTACCTCTATTGATATCTCTCTAATTTCTTTTTTTTTCTATCGAATATAATATTTACAATAACAATATATAGAAATTTTACTTCTTGCAATTTTATGTTATATAAATATATTAATGTTATATTACATATTAATGTATATGAATTAAATACTATACTTAAATATTGTATTTATTTTTGATAATATATCGTATATTATCAAAAATAAAAACAATTAATTTGTTTCATTATTTATTTATTTTGTGAAATATTTTTTAAAGCCAAGAAAACAAAGAACCAAGAATCTTTCAAGGTGCACTTGTTTTATCAATTTTGTTGAAAAGACAAGCATTGGCTGCTAAGAAATTTTTTTTTAATGAAAGAATAGCTACAGCTGAAACTCCAAGTCGAGATCATTTCACCAAATGAATAAGCATGCACAGAAATTTTTCATGATGCAATTGAATTAGCAAATAAAAATAAAAAAGCTATGTGATTCACAAGTAATGAAAAACTACAAGCATTGACGCTTATGGAAGAGAGTCCAAAAGTATACAGACTTTTACGGAAAATATTTAAACTTCTAAAAGAACACTAAATCGCTTAGCAGAAAAAAATCACATTTGGTGTCCGAATTAATGAGAATATATTCAGACTCATTGAAAGGGAGTCCATAAATTGGGATGCTAGAAAGAAACTTTGCTAAATTATTTTTGATGAGGCAGCACTTACTTTACTCTTACTTAACCTACGTGGAAAGTAAAGATGAAATTAAAGGCTTTAGGAAACAAAAAAGATTTGAAGTTCGCAGATCATGCCCTTGTTTTCATAGTGAGAGGTATATGTTCCAACTGGAAACAACCTGTATGTTATTATTTTTGTGAAGGCACAACTTCTGCTCAAGAAGTCAAACGAATACTAAAGGGCCAACCCCTTACAAAGGTGTCACAGTCTGGTCTAATACTTATAGCCCTAGTTTGTGACCAAAGTCAGGCCATTTAGAAGTGCATTAAAAATGTTAAGACAAGAGACAGCACAGAAAATAAATCTGAAAGGTGAACACTGTGGTCAGTAGTAAATATCATTCAATATAATTGTTTGTTGAAATTTTACTTATGTAACTTTTTTTATTTTTGCAGATGGAACAATTGAAGTTTCTGGGCAAAAACTTAGTGTGGTATTCGACCCACCTCATTTACTTAAAGGAATGAGGAACAATTTTCTGACTAAAAATATGGTTTTATGGTCACATGGCATAATATTCTGACAGTATATAGAGCTGACTGTCATTTTGGAAAAACCAGGATGAACAAAAAATTAAAAAAATTAAAATCAGTGTAGCTGTTCAAGTTCTCAGTGCACAAACCAGTGCCATGCTGAAATACACATCATTATACAGTATGTATTTTATCCTTCGAATATGAAAAATACGAGTATGAAAGTAGTAAAACCATGAAGACAACAGGTGAAGCTGTGGAATTTATGGACAAGTGTTATTTGACAGCGTAAATGGCTAGAAGCGCAGCACAACAAAATGGAAATTAAGAGAGCCAGTGAAACCAAATTCCGAACATTTAGGTTTTTGGCATGAAGCTATAGAGACATTAAGAAATCTTAGATTTATAGACTCTGCCAGTAAAAGAGCACTAATTAACAAAAATAATATTATATAACGGTTTCTTCTCTTGATGGGTGGGTCACAACACTGGAAACTTTTGTAAGGATAGCCAAATTGCTGTTTGCAAAATATGGTTTAAAATGTTTTATCCCCGGTTTATAAACCAGGACCCGTTAGAATTTTTTTGGCAGAATAAGGGCTAACCTGACTCCTGCACATTTATAAATTCCTTTAAATCTCTATTGATTTCCAATGTGGATTGGTCCTCATAGCATATACTCCAACTGTGAAGAAGATGACAGTGAAACCATAGTAGATTTTAATTGTATGCCTTGTCTGATTTCTTTGCCATCAGATCAACAAGAGCAGGAAAATAACACATATTGGACAGCAAGCGCCATTCATGAAAGAGTGCGTGTTTATTACAGCTTACGCTGAGGAAGCAAATGCAACACAGATATGTAAATAGCTGGATATCTGTGCAGAAGACTTTCAAAAAAATGTAATTGTAAGGAACGTTAAAAAACATACATAGGAAATAAAAATGAAAATATTAACAAATGGATTGCACATCGGGAGTATAAAAAGTTTAAAAACGGCAATTTGGAGTACCCCTACCCCTCAAAGCGTTTCCTAATAGTATACAGAAATGTATCGAATTTGATACATAATAATTTAAATAATTATGCGTATAGCAAAAGCATTGGAAGAAAGGCAATTTTAAAGAAAAAAAAACATATTTGAAGAGTAACAAAGTAAAGCTTTTCAGATTTTAAAACGAAGTCTAGCTTCAGGTCCAGCGCTAAAGATTTTGAAGCCATAACTAAAAACAGAGCTTCAAACACATGCATCGAGTACAGCTTATTCAGCGTTTCTTATGCAGCATTGGCCAAATGCCTTCACCCCGTCCATCACATGACTTGTAAAAAGAATGATACTCAGAGTACATATTCCAGCTATGAGCTTGAAGCCTTAGCGATCACCGAAAAAATGAAAAAGTTTAGGCACTATCTATATGGAATGTACTTAGAAAGATCTTACTCCTAAGGTTGCAAGATGGGTACTATTTCTAGATGACTATGACTTCGAAGTAGAACAGAGATCAGGACACAAGATGAGATACATAGATACTTTGAGCCGTTACCCTTACGTCGGTTTAACAATATTACATAACGTGTTAAAAAAAAAGAATCAGATGAAGGACTTAAAGCCATAAAAGAATTATTAAAAGATAAAACATATAAACACTATTGGAAAGACGACGTGACGAAGATGATATACTCTACAAAGTAGATTAGAAATCGGTTGTGATACCAGTAAGCACAAAAAAGATATATTTAAGCGAGTTCAGTAAGGGACATTTAAAAAAAAAATTGAGGAATTTATCTTAACATGCATTTCATGTCTATTAGCAACAAAAAAAAGAAAGGAAAACAAGAAGAGTTCTTGTACCCCATAGGAAAGGAAAACATTCCTGTGGACACCATTTACTATGTAAAAATAGATTTTAAAATCATTCCGAAACATCCTCACCAAGTATTGTAAAGCATTTATTTAATGTATATGAGTTGTATGTAGTAAGAGGCACGTAGAATAAAGAGCCGAAAAACATTGTGAAAACAATACGGAAGATAACAATAGTTTTACAAGCATGTACAATGTAACAGCTTGTTACAGACACTGGTATTCAAAGTTTCTACTGGAAAAGAAGATCATAACAATTTGAACATTAGTTAAAAATATTTACAGCAACTAAGAGAAGATTTTAGAAAGATTTAAAAATGGGTATTTCACTAGTGACTAGTAAAAGAAAAGAGATTAAAAAGGGACCGAACATGAAAAATGTAGTGCTTATACAGACTGAGTCAATACACAGACTACATTGGCCTGTTAGAATAATGAAGAAAACCTTAATACGAAAAGAAGGATGCACAAGAACAGCAGGAGTCAAAATAGCTTCAGAAGAGATGAGACCTTATCTTCTCAAGAATGGATCAACAACATACCTGGAGATCAGTAGCTTCCATATACCGGTTACTCAGTTAGGACAGTACTCACCATACCCCATTTCTTTCCATAAAGACCACGACGACTTTAGGACGTATAATAAAACTTCCATTTTTATATTAACAGATGTTGTTCAAGTTTTGACCTTTTTTAGTTTTGATTGCTCTTTCTTTATATACTTTATTTATTTATTGTATACTAGGTAGACTGGTTTTGTAGATACCATCCAGTTGTTGAGACAAATTTATAGACCTCGTCTGCCACCACACAAAATATATGTACAACTATTTTGTAAAGAGCAAGGAGAAAAAAGGCATGAGCCTTACTGGTACAGTTATGTACCTATAGGAACAACTAGATATGGTCAGTGGCAGATGCCATACACGTGAACGTGAAAATGTAAGATTAAATGGATTCGAATATGGCCGCCGCCGTTGCCGCTACCAGCCGTTAGCTTCGCCTGCGCTGCCGCTTCGTGTTGCCCGCTCATAGGCTATATGGCCGTCGCCACCTAACGTCAGTAATTACGTTGCGGAAGTAGAAACAGACTGCTCGTTCCCTATGACCTTGTTCATGGTTCCACCACAGTCAATGCTTTTAAGCCAATTTAAACGATTTGCGTTTAAAATCAACCATGGCTGATTCTGAAGAATCCAGTTTGGAAAAAAATCCCATCTTCTTGATCATTGACTCTCATTTACCGTAGAGAAAGACATCTTGCATCCGGCATCACTCTCACGGAAATCAACTGCGTGTTAAGGCAACAGAACAACCCAGCCTTACGACCTTAACACAAGAGGATTCTCGAAGATCTATAGGAGCGCACCATGCTGCTCATTTCCAGATTTCTTGCATGGTGTTGCACGGCAGGAGAGGCATACGCCCACTTTTACAGAACTCCCACCCCGGACCTAGAGAGACGCTCTTACCTCTTAACTCCCTTTACTCAAGTCTTGCTTAGAGCCAAGACAAAAGCTGAGTGTGGGTTCCGTAGACCTAGTGTTTGAAGCCGAGTTGTGCCTCGCGAAAGTATCCAGCAGACCATGCTACGTGGTGCCCTATTAGCTGGAGCTGTTCTTCGCAGACATTATTGGCGGAAAGAAACCACTCACCGGACCGTGAGTGGAGCTCTTCAAAATTAAAATATAACCAGATCAAATTAAAAAATGGCGGACAAGCTTGGCGAACGGCAATGCAAGGCCATTGTCTAATTTTGTTGGTTAATAGTATTGATAACAAATCACCAATTTGAACATTATTTCTATTGTTGTCGTCGTTTGAGAATACATAAATCACTTAAAGGTATGGTATTATGTACAAGCATAAAGTATGGGTATAAAATCAAAGCTTGATTGTAAATTTGGAACAAAAATGTATTAGTGTTTCAAGATGGAAATTGTGGAGAAGCAACTACACGAATTAAATAAAAACTAATGTTATATTCCGGAAATATTGAACAAGCGAAGTAATAACATTGTTTTTTCCACGTAGTACAATTTTATCTCTATATAATGAATTATTATTTTGTCTAAGTAATTTATGCAAACATAACATGCAAAATGATTCGCTTTATTAGATTTACACCTCCAGATACCGCGTTCCATACAAATTCAACATTGAAAAGTGAAGCCCAATTTGTTTCGCGAGTGTTTACCAGCGTATACATATTGTAGAAGTAATGAGTTTCGTCTCGCGAGCATGCTGCCTGACGCACTAACGCTGCTGGCCAGCACCCCGCACGGCCCGCTAGCATCGACGAGAGTTTGTTGCCTGACAGACTTACGTCACCAGTCAGGAGAACTCTAGAAGAATCGAGAACAATACGGAAAATCTATAAAAGGCGATTCCTCGCCGGCATCGGGACTCTTTTGCGTTCAAACTATGGTCAAGTTAGGTTGCTACTCTGGACGATTTTTCTGTTTAGTTTAGTAATTATTTCGTTATTAGATTATTTCTGAATCTATTTTATACTCGATTTTGTACTTTTATATTTCCTTGTATTTTTAGCAGTTTAGGGTTAAACAGGCTATGGCGTCGCAGATATTCAGGATACATCATAAAATTAACTAATTACTTGTGAAAATTGATGTTAGTGCATAGATTTCGTAGCACAAACCGTCATTTTTCAAGTTTCAAGAACGGAGATATTGTGGCGGGAAGCGAATGACCGAGCAAGCTACTAAGCTGGATTTTAGATTTTACGAATTTGTCGAATTGGCGACGACTAGAGATGGCTTCACTTTTGGGTCCCGGATACTACATCTGCTGGAGTTCTGGAGGTATATAACATCTTTGCGTACATTATAAGTTAAATTAAACAAATCTTAGTTAAACAAATCAACCTCAATAAGTTGGAAACATATATACAACATAAATTCAATACATTTCTTTAGAAGGTTTGTTAGTCACATTGTTACTTGGCATTTATTGATAATTTTGAAAAGAAACATTGAATAAATGATATTTAATTGTCTCATGTAACGCTTTATACTTTGATGTACAAGACAAGTCCTAAAAACTAGAAGGAAGATATACTCGAGTGAAAAACATTTTTTATGACGTATGACATATATAATTTCATAGTAATTAGAATAATTAAAAAAAAAACTATCTCCAGCAACTAATAACGTTTAGCTGATAAACTGCTCCGAGAATTTTCAGCACATATTGTTAAAAATAAATGCAATGAAAACGGCACACACATTGAAAAATCCTACACTTACAAAATACTTTATGGTATTATTTATTTCGCAACTTAAAAACTTTAACATTCCCCTCCGGACCACCAGGTTCCAAGCATGGCCCGAAGGAATATAGAGTAATTTAAATGCTCCATGCTCTGGAAGATACATGGGAAATAGGAACAACAGTGAAGTGATAGGTGGATGATTTTGTTTGGGTTTGGTGTTTGATTTGAAGACTATAATTTACGACAAGAAACAATCGTTTTGTGTAAAATATTTACCAAACACTTTTCTGTGAATATTCTAAATTTGAGAGATGTAGGTCTCATAGTTTAAGAGAATGGGAGAGAAAAATGATAGACACGAGAAAGAGTTAAAGAGAAAAGACGGTAGACGAGGGCTTTAAAAGGGCTTATACGAGAATTGAGAAAGAAAAACGACTATCATGAAGATGCCACTCCTCACACACAGTCAGTAGTTCGTTATGCGGGCCGCAGTAACTTTACAACTGAGTTCGAGTCGCAAACCACATCAGTTTCTGTTGAACATTGGATCCGAAACATGGCAAGTGTTGCCAACATGCATGGTTGGGATGAATGTACAAGTGATATGTTCACCGTAGTTTTCATATATTATATAAGACTATTATTTCTTATTAATGCTTGCATCGAAGTTCTGGTCAAAGTTGCCAGAATAAGTGTACGAATATCGGCTGAGACGACGACGAAATACATAGTAAGTGTGATTATATATCACATATGAGTCGTTCTATTAAATGAATAAATAAACGTGCACGCTGATTTGTAATTGCACATATAAGCTAGGTGGCTATTTCAAGCAGTAATACATTACTTTTTACTAAAATTGTAAAAAATATAAGGCCACAAAAAAATTCTAAGCTCCGATACGTCTTAATCAGTGATTGTAACTCAACATTAAACTTCTTTTGCTGCCTTGATTAATTAATCAAATAGTCTGCTGTCAAATGGACGTCAGCGTATACGTCAAGCATTGTGAGTACGGAAGAACAAATTTTGGAGAGTTAATGACAGCCCAGCAATGAGCACCAGACACCTGGGAATGGAACTAGCGATTCCAAAGTCCACTGGGAATAAGCTTTTAAAAGAACACATTATACATCCATATATCTTCTTAAAATTCAAGACGTATTGTACCCATTGATCCATAACCTCGTTTAACATTTTGCAATTTTATTCAAAATTGTAGAAAAAAATAATCAAAGTTCCATAGGAGAATCTTATTTACTGACGAAGTTTCTTTCACAAGATTCGGGGAACCTACGTACCCAACTTCACTAGGAGATTTGAGATGATGAGATGGCGCTTCATCACATTTTTCCTTAGGCGTGCGCCATTATTAAAATACGATTTAATTACGAATATGCAAAAACGGCATTAGTCCGTACCATCGGTACAATCTCTCGGACATGAACATGAAATATCCAGTTACATGTAATTTAGTTGTGGTTTAAAACAAAAAGAAGTTCTTACTGCAAAGCCCTTTATGGATCGTTTGGAAACTCAAACGTTCCGTTTGCCAAAATCTGGAATGCCTCAATTTGTTTCTGGATCTTCCACCACAAAGAGAAAACACATCGAAAACCTTGAAATGGAGTAACTCTAATTAATCTAGGAGGGATCAGATTTTGACAGGCCATCTATAGGTAGGTGGTAGCAGCACATACATATGTGTAATTTACAAAATAACAGTAACGTAAAGAGAATCTCCACTTCAAAGATTTCGGGAACACCGCTAAATATTGGCGATGTTTCTAACAGTAATGTTTCACGAAAGTTTTAATAATTGTATGGTGTCAAAACAATCATCAACAGATAAAATTGAATATAATAGCTGAACTTCAACTCTAAGAAAAAATTCTTCAGTTCTGGAAAAACACCATATAAAACATATCCATATTATAGATGATGTCATATATATATCGTCCCTGTGGAGATAATTGAAATCCAATACATCCGAATATTATGAATATTTTAGAACAAACCCCGTCATTGTCGAATGTATCAATTCGCAACACAACATTGGCCTGTTCCTAAATGAAGCTGCGAAGCAGTGAATCGAATGAAAGCTTGCGAATCTTTTTAGAGTAACTCTGATAGAAAGGAAATTATGATATCTACATTTAATAGTCCACAAACCATTTATTGCAAAGGCGATCATAGTCTCCACAAATTCACGAATTTATTGAAATCATTTCTAATAGTGTGCTTTAATAAACATACACTAGATGTCTTTGGATGACAGACATGATGGAAGACACTACCACTCTTGACTCCATGGAAGAAGTTGGCGATTTGTTTCAACTAGGTACTCAGGATATTCCCTTTCTTGAGATGGAAGAGAGTTATGAGTTTTCAAGAATTAATTAATGGCACCAATAATGATATCGCTTTAGTCTCTGCTACTAATTCCATTCAGCCTTCTAATAATACTTCAACAACTGCTAAAGCTATTGAACTGCTGTAAGGTCCGTTGTGCCTGATTGTCACTTTGCTAGCTTATTTAGCCACTTCTTACCACTTGGCAAAACAACATTGGACAAATGATATTTATGGCCTGAATATTTATAAATCATGTACTGACAGCGGATACACTTGGAGCTACAGCGTTTACCTGGACCAACACCATCAATTACGTGGATAAACCGGGATCAGTCGTGATATCTTTGTGAGGATTTGCTTAATGAAAGATGACTTATGATCATTATCTAACTACTACACAAGTATCCCTTAGTGAAGTACTTGAAGGAACGAAAAACTGATTTTAAAATTATTTGCAAAACCCAATACCATTGATTAGATCTGTCCAACTGGGGCACACACACAAAATAACATGTATACCCGAAAATTCCTATGGGAAGAGTGTCCAAAAACTTGTACCCTCGCCACAAAACACTAAAAGAATTGGGTCACTCTGTTGCTGAAGCAAGAAAAACAGCATCAAAGATTTTAACAGAGTGTGCAAAAAACCACTGTGTTTGAATTGTTTTAATGAGTAGCTTTCCCTTATTAATATTTCTGATCTAATGAAAAAAAAACTTCCAAAATCTTTGTTGTAGCTTAAACTTCCAGCTCAAAAAAACTGTTAAAGTTAATATAGGTGAATGCACTACATATAGTGCATGGAGGTCACAGCTAGATCAAAATTGCCCTATATATAGGGCACAGACAGTCAACATTTGTTGCCTCACATGATGAACAATTTTGAAATAGCTGCTGCATTACTGAATGCATGCAGAGAACCATAATGTGATAGTGTACGCGCAGAAACATTTATAACAGTAATAAACCAACATTGAACCAAACAAAAAACCTAGCAGAGTATGGCCTAGGCAACAACCTAAATGATTGACAAGCTATGTTTGATAGTTTTACTGCCATTACTCGAACAACCTTACTTAAGCTATTTTCCATCGCTGCCCAAGGACAATTTTTGATTTTCATTCGATAATAATTTTTGCGCTTGGCACATAAAAAGTGAAGTTAGCTCGCAGCTATTATGAGCGACAAGGCCCAGGGTCATGGAATAATCTTCTTTTGCCAGCTGATTTTTCAAATTAAATAATTGTTAATGATGACTAAGACCTAATTATTATTGTAGTTATTTGGTTAAGGACTATATTGCATTATGTGTAACCTGTACCCTGTACCTTTGGAAGTTTTGTAGTCTTATTGGATACACAACAACACCGCCAACAGGACAGCTCCATACAAATTTCCCCATTGTCCTTTTTTTACATTTATAAATTTACATTTAACCAAAAAATTTGGCAACCTTTGGTGCTAAGTGCAAAACGAAATATAATTGACATCAACAAGTTAACCTTCTGAAGTATTGCCATTGATACAGCAATTGCCGAGAACAGTAGAAATTAAAAGTTCGCCCATAGCAATACTGATTGTAATGCTTCTAAGTAAAAAATCTCATTACTATACTTTACATCTTACAAAGCCAATCTATATTACAGGACAGAAGACATTTTACCAAAATAAACAAATTTCTTGAACCTATGACTTGAAGTTTAACAAAATTTAAATCTTTTCATATTAAGAGATGATTTTTCATACAGGAAAAGAAAATATAACCCATGTGTGCTTGCAACCGACAATACTGATTATAATATTAAGCCTCATTTTGACACCTATAAGTATGTAAGAATTCTGTCATGCTATACTATGTTGGCATGCACTAATTTCTAAATTGCTGATTGTCACTAATGAAGAGTTCCTGGCAGGCCCTACAACTGAGAGATAAAATGTGTTGCTGCAATCAATAATGAGACAAAACTGCAGTGTCACTAATGAATTTGTAATTTCCACAAGCTTCATGAAAATGTCCTTTGCTTGATTTTCTTTGTATGAAGCACATTGATATTCAAGCTGCATTATGGCACAAAACTTTATTGATCCGAAATTTCCTTTGTCCAAAGTTGCTGATTTTAAGCGCTATATGGCTTCAAAGATGATGAAAATTTTATTTTTTTTAACAGGAAATTTCCAATATAATTTATTATTTTTTTAATTAACCACACATTTTTACCAACAATCGAAATCTTTTTGTGGATGAACCACTGAAATTAACCAGCTGCTACATAACATGGCACACCGAAAATTATCCACCTTTCGCTCTCGATGTCAAACTTGACGGAAACCCATAAATTTTTCTACTACCAAAAGACACTCAACACCGCTAAAGAAGTTTTCACTTTAAAAAGTGCAATTTAGCCTTCCTCGGTCGCAATTTTACCGATTATTTTTCGTTTCTTTGTTCTGATAAAATGTCATGTTTTGCAAATCTTTTAAATATTTCATTTAAAATTTGTTGATAACCTTATGTGGACACGAGACCAACACGAGACCAAGAAATAACAAACAACGCGTGCAGAATCGGTAGGATTGCCAGGAAAAATCGATCTATTTGGACTAGTGATGTTCCCTTAGTTTGGACCAAAAGTCGGTAAATGACAAATAAAACATAAACTTTCATCGATTCCCTTTATTTATAGCGGTAACTACCTAAAACAAGATCCTAATTAATTGGACAACGAAAAAAAAGTCATTTGTATGAGTTTAAAATATAACCTCTTTTTTTGAAATTTAATCTCCTTCAAGTGCGGTATAGATAAAGAGATAGAAAGAAAAATAAAAAGATCATGGAGCAAATACTGGCCCTTAAGATATGCAAAAGTAAAAATCCCCACCGAAATAAAAACAGAAGCCATGAAAATTTGTCTTCTGCTCTGTCTTACATACTCGTGCTAAACTTGGCCGTTTACAAAAAAACCTTAATGAACTGAAAATGTGTCAGAGGGCATCGAGAGAAGTTGTTAAAGGCTAAAGCTTAAAGATACAATCAAAAATAAGATACAAAGGCGACGAAGATACAAGAGACAAAGGCAAACGACGTAGTAAAACAATTACTGCATCTTGAATGCAAATGGGCAACGAGTAAATATAGCAGAGAATGGTTGACAAGAAAGACAACTGATAGGAAGATATGGAGTAGTCTTACCGCTCTAGGCGGCCCTTACACGGAAGATCAGGATGAGTAATACTAACAACATTTTGCATGCATTTACATTAGACTAACCAAACTAACATAATTTTACTTGTAATAGATTACACATAGATTAAAGTACGTCTAATAATAGGAAATGCATATAGCATGCATCTTTAAATTGGTAAAATTGGTAGTAATCTCAAATAAAATGTACGTGTGAAAGGGAAATAAAAGCTATCTTATCTTAACTAATCTGGAGAAAATACTTACATTAAAAATATAGTATAATCATTCCCTTTCGATGTTTCCGTAGGAGGGTGATTCAATTTTGTGAACTTTAAACATGTTTAAACATTACTTAAAACTTTAAAAATATTTGTGCCTTCTTTGAAATATCCCTGTTGCCACCTTTTGCTACTATAGCACCACCGTAATTTAATTCATTTTGATGGACCGGATACCAAAGACGATATAATATAATAACGATATAAAATATAGAGGATATAAAAGTAATGCCATTTTTAATATATAGGCTGCGTTCCGCTATGAAACCACGCCCAAGTCTACGGTTTTCCCGGTCCACTTGTTTCCAAGCATTACAATTACAAACTCAAGTAGAATGTATTATGGAGAGTTTTGTGCAGTTTTGAGCGTTGATGTAATAATACAAATGTTTGATATTCAATTATACCAATAAAGCATATAAAACATCAAACGCCAAAATAAAAATCTAAAGCTATTTAGAAAACCTTATTATTAAATTTTATTTCGAAATATAGTTTATTAAAATTATAAACTAAGTTTCGAGAGTCTCCGTTCGCATCCAATGTCAATGGGAGTGGTAGTAATTTGACATTTCAAACGTCAAAAAGTCCGTGCTATCCATGAAGCTCGGGTAACAAAAAAATCGTATTTTAATCATATCTAAACATGTCTCGTAAAAACCGCACAATAGATACGCCAACCATGTCAAACTCTTGTCAAACATGTCGCTCGTAAATGTTCGCAGTCAGTGGACATGGAGATATGCACAAGTTTCAACACATGACATTTGAGTATATTTGACATTTGATGGCAGTGGAAATGCTACTGCGGGACATGTTTTACATATTTTTATGTTTCACATGTCGCGCGACATTAGGGCTGCGTTCCACTATGCGTTCACAGTGCCCAAAATACTCCTTTAGCCGATCCACTAAGCGTTCACAACGCCAAAAATGTTCCTTCAGTCGTTCCACTTGACGAATATCATCCCTGTGGTTGCGGAGACATCACACGCAGGTAACCCACAGGTTTGCCAATGTTTTATAACGCACATCACTGTCATCATTTGCGTAATTACGTGGTCTTGTTATATATCAATTTTCATGGTATTCGGTCAAATCGGTACATCATAACGGGACATACAGACATAAATTTTAAATACAATAGAATTGATGTCAGTGAGCCATAAAATGAATATTTATAATAAAATTTTAGAACAAAAAATTAAGTATACAGAAAGACCAGACATAATCTACTCATTGACATAGTAGTACCGATTAAAAACTTACACAAAAATGAAGTAGTCAATTCGAATAATATTTGAATTCCGTATTACATACTCTTTGGCTACCAGAAAACTTTACCTTGTCTCTGGCTCTTTCTCTTTGTCATTTGTTCTTTGATTCCATCCTTATTTTATATCCATTAATTCACTTTCAATTTCGTTGTCTTTTCTTATTCTCATTTCTCTTTGTTTGATTACTTGTCCGTGGCTTCGGATTATGTTATATTTTTTATTTAGTTTTAGAATATAATTCAACCTTACAAAAAGGTTGTTTGCTACTGGTTGTGTGAAGATTTCAGTAAATGCGTGTTATCAATCATTCATGCAATCGAGAGACAATTCTCATGAAAGAACACTATTCGTTATAGAAATTATGATATATGTTCACAATTTAAGACATTAACGATGAATTTTACGTCAAGGAATCTAATTTCGTCATGTATACAAAACTATAACTACAGTTTGTTGCAACATTTGTGTCCAATGTTCCAAGCACATTATATTTCTATACAAAATGTATTGTTGCAAACACACTGCTTAGGTTTTTGTCGGCTTCACGTCTGTGTCGTTGGTTGGTTTTGATACACCACTATAATTGATTAACAATTTGTCAGCGGTCCAAGTGAATTTATTTCTATACAGCATGTTGCTTTGGTTTCCATAGTCCTTCAAGGCTGTTGTTTGATAAAATTTGGTATTGTTGGTTAAACCTGTTTAAATACTATATAGTTTTATTTCATTTTTAAACTATCGATAAAGTTGTGATCAGTTCAAAATTTGTATATTGGTCAAAAATAGTTCTATGCCACACATTGTTTTAGTTTCAGGATTTAGGGTTATTGAAGCTGTTAAGTTAACATTTGTGTCATTGGTTGAAGTAAAACTACTTCATACAATATTTTTTGTTTTTGATACAACACTAAAACTGTGATTGGTTAATTGTATGGTTAATAGATATTGTTCATAGTAAAATGATTTCTATACAACATATTATTGATTTTGATACCCTAGTAAGTCTGATTGTTCAACATTAGTTTGATTTTTATGTCAGTGGTTGTGTGTTCAACATTATTTTGATTTTTATGTCAGTGGTTGTGAAACTTGTCATCCATACAAGTAAACAATACAAATTTTCAGGCATTCATAAAGTCATTGTTTTTAAATTAAGCTTTGCTTCAGTTTAGACATTTTTAGGGAAATAGTATAAAGTAACTATACTACTAAAATTTTAATTGGCTGTTATGTAGACATAGTCTATGTTATTCGGGGATAACTTAGCGTTCTATTGGTTAAATAATTTTTGAATTGGTCTAATAGTTTTTTTGTTTATTTGACATAAACACACAAAAATGCAAATCTTTACTCTTTGGAATATGTTTAGTTTGACTTTGACTTTGCCAAATATTTGTTAGTTTTAATAACAGTACAGTAAATAAAACTTTGTAATATACAAATAAACATAATATTTATTATAAAATAAAACAAGGTATCCTTAAAATAACTACAAATAGTGTGTGAACAATGGCCTTGTATTTCCTTGGAAAGTAAGCATAAGTTGGTTTGTAAGTTGGTTTTAGATTTAGGTGTTGTTTCAAGTCCTCACTGATGAGTCAGATTCTTTATTTACTCAATAAAGTTCATTCTTGAAAATGATTGTATAAATATGAAGACCCAAATAAGATAATAACAGCGAACACTAGTTTCTTCAGTTGATCATTAGTCACACTATTCCAGGTGTTATTAATAACAAATGATTATCTTAAAAGCATAATACTATCAATTAAAGAGTGGAGCATTATGTAGTCCAAAAGGACATTATAATTGAGTAAAAAAATATCTAAATTTATAAAAACTTATTTTGAACAATTAAAATTAACATACATTTATATTAGTAAAGGTTTAGAAACAATACAATATCAAAAATAATTTATAAAGCACAGTGTGCATTCACGTATTGATTTTTAGTAAAATAATGCAAAGTCCCAACAAGTTGTTCGC
Source organism: Papilio glaucus (assembly GCA_000931545.1). Lineage (NCBI taxonomy): Eukaryota > Metazoa > Arthropoda > Insecta > Lepidoptera > Papilionidae > Papilio > Papilio glaucus. The sequence continues at coordinate 25,033 of JWHW01001068.1, forward strand.
ATATCGACACAGGTTGTTCACATATTGTCTGAGGATGTGCGTGTATTGAAAAATATGTTTTTAATAGAGTCCAAAATAAGTTTAGAGGTCTTAAATATAACTAAAAAAATATGTTAGTGAAAATAATTGTATAGATATGAAGTCCCAAATAAGATAATAACAGCAAACACTAGTTTCTTCAGTTGAACATGAGTCAGAAATACTATTCCAGGTGTTATTAATAAACACATGTTTCCTCTCCAGATCTTTCAAAGCAGACAACTTGTGGTGTCTAGCTAACCCATTCAATGCCACCTCTTTTTAAAAGTTGTTCACCAGTTGCCACCGGTTTTTGTTCTGTATTATGGTTGTAAATAGATGCCATATGGTGTAATTTGAATCAATATTAAAGGCATATAATAATATTAAATCATTTTACGTTTTCATATGGTGTGTGGGTGGAAGATGGTGTCGGAAAATTTATGGGATATCCGAGAACGCACGTTTGAAAGTATTTAGTGGATGGTGTTATGCATGATTCGTAACATGTAAATTTTTTGGGTGTTAGAAGATTATATAAATAATTACAAAAATACTCAAATTCAAATCAGTCATTTCATTTACGTTGTTTTTGCTGTCGTTCGTTTTACCACACAAACGGGTCGCTGGTGTGTTTTAGCAAATACAACTTCTCCATCTAAACAATACCCACTGCTGCTGGGTTTGGTTTGGTTCACTTTTTTTTTTATTTCAGCCATTTCTTTTGAAACTCAAATGTGATCTGCCTCGAAGAGTGGATAAAATGTGGCACAAGGGGATAACTTTGGATATGTCACATTTTTAGCTAAATTAATTTCGACGGTGACGTCATAAGATATTTTCAAAATAGATACCACCGCCTCTATCGTAGCCCAATCATTGGCACTTACAATTATGTCGTTCTTTGTTAGAGCAATAGTTGCTGTGACGGCGTCCTTCACTAAAACCAAAATATATGTTGAGTGAGATTTGGGTTTGGCAGGAAAAGCATGTTAGAGTAAATGCTCGAGAGGCGCTTTCAGCTATCGCTTACCGTTTCCATAATTATTTTTACTAATGGTATTGAAATTGTAAATAGCGTTATTAAATAATTAAAATAAATTATTTAATAATATTAAACATTGATAAATAAAATCATATGAATAACATATTGAAAGATCATAAACAAATTATTATCTTAAAAGCTACTATCAATTAAAGAGTGGAGCATTATGTAGTCCAAAAGGACATTATAATTGAGATAAAAATATTTAAATTTATAAAAACTTATTTTGAACACTTAAAATTAACATACAACTTATATATGTAAAGGTTTAGAAACAATACAATATCAAAAATAATTTATAAAGCACAGCGTGCGTTCTCGTATTGATTTTTAGTAAAATAATGCAAAGTCCCAACAAGTTGTTCGCATATCGACACAGGTCGTTCGCGTATTGGCTGAGGATGTTCGTGTATTGAAAAATATGTTTTTAAGAGTCCAAAATAAGTTTAGAGGTCTTAAATATAACTAAAAAAATATAATATGATAAAAGAATCATGATATAAAATGTGTAGAAAACCATACACTAAAAAATCTAGCGTCTACGTACACATCCATCGTCCTACATCTATGGAGTCGGACGTCGCGAGCGACGGATCCGATATATGGAAAACAGTTCGTAGTAAGGCTATATATGAGGTTGAAGGCATGTTATACGAAATTAATAAATCTTTAATGGACTGTTATAATTGACTCAAAATTAGTATGAATTGATGTTCTACGACCGTATACTATAGGGTATACGGGTTCGAATCCCAACAATTATGCAATTTTATATGATAAACTGTGTTGTGGCGTGTTCTATCGTCATAATTATATATTTGAGTTCTAATATGGAATATAGTGCATGACAAAATAAAATCACTAAATATGAAAGATGCATAGTGGAACGTCCAAACCAAAACGTCCTTCAGACGCGGGAAACGCCCGAAAATGCGTTTTGTCTCCTTTACGTTAAATCTAAAACCTAAAACGTCTTTGAAAGCTGCAGGTAACAGTAGCCATTTTCTAGACGTTTGTACGTGACGCGTCGCCTTTCGGCGCTTAGCGTCTCGCCCGCAATACACTGCCCATCCATTTCTGAAGGGTTTTAGTACTCTTTCGAGACAAAAACAACAGTCGCTCTAGTTTTCACTAAGCGACACATTCACAATCAAACATAGCAGCTTTCACTGCATTCGGCGGCCTGACAAGTCCCCAGCAAAGAGCACACAAAAGTTATTTTGGTGAATTTTGCCAGAGTATGTTCTGCCACTGAACTGTTCTGAAGTAAATTGATATTTATATAAATTATATCTTCTTCCCTTATTTCACAACCAATTGTTTTGCTCAACTGCATAACTGTAGTTGTTAATTTTTCGAATTTATTCTTTGGCACGCAATGGATTTCTAAATTTTGGGCACGCAGCTGCTGTTCAAGGCCGTCTAGTTACAGTTTCAGGTCATTGTAGCTTTTTCATTTTCTCAGCATCAACTTCAATTTTTTTAACTGTCGTATCTTTTTCGAATAATTCCATTTTAAACTTTTAATACTGGTCATTAAAAAATGAAATCGAGGTCTGAAAACTTGTGACCAACTCCTTAATAGACTTAATTTGTTCGTTAATGATTTGGCTTACGGTTTCCTTTAAAACTGTGCTGACTTCTTCTCTTATTTTCACGTATATTGTCCATTAAACCGAGGTTGTTAATATTTAAAGGTGGTTGGGCTGATTTTACTTTCTCCGCTCTTCTTACTGTTACGTTAGAGTTTTCAGGAGAAATATCGGGTCTTGCCATACGATCGGGTGTATTTGTATTATCATCACGTTCTTTATTACGGCATTCTCGACATTTTCACGATTCCTTACGGTCTTTACTCATAATGTTATGGAATCTTTTTTCGGATACGTTTGCACATATTAGGTCGTACCACTTATGACAAGAACAGCACACTAAGCACTCCCTGTTTGGAATATTCTTCAAACATCCAACACAAACTACATTTTGAAACAATGCGGCATTACATACCACTTGCACATTCAAAGAAAATATTCCCTTCCTATTCCTAAACTCCTCTCCTATAGTAGAATCTGTAATACAAACATTACAGCATTGGTCCTATGAAAGTAAATGGCTAGAAGGATCATATATAGGTGATTTGTAAATTAATTAAAAATGTCGATTTTTAGTATGGAAAACCTAATTACCTGGTGATTGTATCGAAATATGAGTGCCATCGCACCATGTTCTCGTGGAAATCCAGCAATGTTATAAAACTCTTGCAAATTGTGATTTTGTACAACAATAGAATATATTGTTGTTGTGGATACAATTTTGCT
>JWHW01001086.1:0-10240 GCA_000931545.1 Papilio glaucus
AGCGGAAATGGCAGAAATGCCTTGCCATTACCGTCTCCTGTTACACGACCGTCGTGATGTTTACCTCATTAGTACTGGTTCCTGAGAACGGTCAGCGTGGAGTGAATTGGATAATGACAACGCTATTTTTAACTCTTATTTACGTGGCAATTTTGCTTTACCTAAGTTCCTTATTTATTTGTACACACTAGTATACCGCGCCAAAGTTTTTGCACAATGGGATAGACGGTACTACGGCAGGGCAAAACATACAAACTAAAAGACATTAATCTCTATTAACCTTTAGGGCTTACAGATAAGATAAAGAAAATCATTACCAAAACTATTAAAACTTCATTGCTCAAAAAAAAAATATAGAAAAAACATTGATACTACAAATATTCATATAAATATACATACAAAAACAGATGAATACGTAGGTACAAATTATCCTTGTTACTTTTTAACTAAAGGTTTTTACACTAACGCCTCTAGCAATCCGTTCACAATAAACTCGACACCCTTTTCCGCGAATTCTGCAATCCAACAGGATCTTTTCTAAACATGAATCAATACTTAAAACAAACACAGCTATCGGACGTTTCCATACGTCGGTACACAAGCTCTATTATTAAATATGTTTACAAACAAATCCAGCGTCACTAAGGTTGTAAAAACAAAGCCAATCATTAAAGGATTATCATCCATTCGCAGTCACTTGTTAAACAGTTCGATAAGGAAGTTGTGTGTTTACAAAGCGTTTATGGAAGGCGCCGGTTTATCTATTTATTTATATTAATGTCTACTGTGACGTGATTCTTGCGCAATGTAAATTATGAGTTTTTGTAATTCCATTTTGGATATATGCTTATAACAACTGCAGCATGAAGATTTAATTCCAATCAAAGTCAATAGCGGCCGAAAAGTAAAGACTCGAAACTGTCTCAATTGGGACGATCCTTCTTTTGTTCACGTCATTTAATTACATTTACGTGTAAGTGACAAACACTAGCTGTCCTCTTTTTCCTTATTATTTTAATTGCGCTATCCTTTTTACACCATTCGACTGACTGACTGCTTTGGAACACTTTTGATCGGTGATTTTGTATCCGTAACATATCTGTTATATAATATAGATGATGATTAGCATAGCATAATCATCATCTATATTTATAACCGAAAAAATCCAACTCAACTATCAAAAAAATCCGAAAATACTGGATCTGGTGAAGTAACATTTTACAATGCTTTCTTTCATAATAAAGTGAAAAAAGGGTGAAATTGGTCCTTCGGGCCTGATACCAATTTATTCGGGATCACGGTGAAAGGCCTAACGACAGTCTAACAGCAACGTATAGTGGGCACTGTGACCATCGGACGATTACTTTCATCTGCCGCCAAATTACTTTATTATTTTAAAAATGCTAAGGGGTTAACATCTATCTCTATGCAATTACTATGTGCCATCAAAAAGATAATAAGTATAAAACACAATACAATGTACATTATTAGATTAAAAATAAATCAAGAAAGAAAAATATATATATTCAACGATAAAATCCATCGCTTACAAGTTTTGTATGGAAAATTGAACTCGCCAAAATTGATGTTCAGATTTATATTTTAGCCAGTAACACTATTAGTAGAAAATAATAAAATTAATAGTTTTTATTAAAATCGCCCGAAAGAGAGTTAATACATATGTCACTAAGTGATATATTATGTAGATAGATATACAAGAACAAAGTCCTAAACAATAACAAGTATGTTCACTATATACTCAAATTGAAAGTACCCTGTGTTATAATGAGCTTTCGTTTGACAGATAGTTTTAAAGTCTTAAACTTTATCTATAATTATTATTCTTTTAAAGCGAAAGTGTTTTAAGTTGACACTCGTAATGTTTTACACGTTGATATCGATACTTGAGCTGAGTAAATTTGTTGCTATAAGATTATTTTTATTTTAGGTATGTTTTTTTTACCTTAAAACGTAAATCTCTTTTAGAAACGATATGCATCGTACTAAAAAGATTATGAAAGATATTAGGTACTGAATGATAAAATAATAACAAAATCCATTTAAGCCAACATTCCGAATTTTGATAGGCGGCAAAACATGAAGCTATTTAAAAGTATGATGAGTACTATCAGTTTAAAACGAAATGTAAGATCGTACAGCTTTTTATCTGTAAACATGAGGAGCGTGAAAAACAAAACAATTTAATTCGTCACCGGTGTATTGATATTTGTTTACCCCCACTTGCATCAAGAAAATAATACATTTGTTGAAAAGCGGGTAGTGCTTACTGGCTCCAGCTAGCTCGATAAAGATGTTAGTGGTTAGTTATATTTATATGCTAATTGAGATGTTTAGATGCACTCCGAAATGTAGCCAGCAAACACCGATATTCGTAGCCACGTTTTTTTAAGAATAAAATCAATCAAACGAATTATGTGACATTTTAGATTCATAATTGTAAGCTAATTGTCTAATTATAAAAAACTGATGTCATATGTATTTTGACAATCTAATCCAATTATATCGATAGACAATGTATCGTGATTTGAATGATGTTATCTATTTCGCAATTGAAAGTAAAGTGATGATATTTTGAGGATTGTTCATATCAAGAAGTTTTAAAACATTTGATAGTTTTAAAACATAAGTATAAAATCTAATACATTGTTTTCTTTAAATAAATTATTTAACGTATATTAACCATGTCCCAGTGAACTTTATGTACCTTAAATCATTATCTTTTTTACCTTTATGTTACTATGAAATTGAAATTACTATACTTTAAATGTTATATAAGACAAGAATTAATTTAAGCTAACAAATGATTCTCAGTATTTTCTTTAGTTAACGTCATATGTTTACGCTTAATTTACAAATACTAGCTGTCCTTTTTTTTTCTTATTATTTTAATTACCCTATCTTTTTACACCATTCGACATGTGTGAATGTTGCTGTCACTGTCTTTGGAACACTTTTGACCGGTGATTTTGTATGAATATAACATAAATCTATAGTATAAAATAAAAATATATAATTTAATATATTAAACACGGGATCAAATAACAAATATTTCCAGCGAGGAAATAAGAAACGAAGGTATGTGAATAATTGATTCACATACCTTCGTTTGTGAATTGAATTGAGAAGAGGACACTCTGACGAATCTGGTCAATATACGCCATCTTCCTCTACGCTGCCCTTTATGTATTTTCTTTACCCCTGATGTGTTTGTTTTATTTCCGAATTCCTGAACAAACAATCATTTTCAATCCTAAAGCATTATTTTTATGTTCTGTTTCTAATATAGAAATAAAAGTAATATATTAATAGGTTATGACACGAATAGTTTTAAATACATAAACCAGGTAAGCCAATTCTTTATCTCCAGCAATAAAATCCACAAGATACGCGGAATCATTTAAGATTTATCATTTTTAAAATGAAAGATTGGTCGTGGATCAAAGTTCTTCAGATAAAGTAATCAGTTCTTTTTTATTATCTATCTTTTGATATTAGCATTCGATAACTTTTATCAGACATAAACATCCGATAAATATCCAATTCAACAATAACTATTTTCATCTGACGTATGTGGCACCACAGAATATCTAGCTCTAAGTAGGATGTCTACCTCTATGTAGGAAATAAAGATTTGCAACGCAACTGCAATATTCTGTTTGTAGCGGATATTCATGAATAACCATGGATCAATTGGGCTATTGAAGCGATCCCTACTTAGAATAAATTCTCATAAATAATATTAATAACCTAAAGTTGTAAGCAATTAGTTCTATCAGATCGATAAAAATCACTTATTTAGTAGACGATTTATCATTTAATTATGATCATAATTATTTATAATCGCTTATAAACTTATATCTATCGATACACGTGTACATTGTAGCACAATCTAAACGGGGATTTGATTTAATTTATATACTAGCTGTTGCCCGCGACTTCGTCTGTGTGGAATTAAATAAAAAATATTAATCACTTGGCAGAATGAAAGTTTATAATTGTATTTTTTACATTAATTGTTTTTAGCGTACAAAATAAAATATCAGTGTCAAAATTATATCTTGATATTACAAACGATTTAATTTTGTTTATCTGTATAGAGCTACATTTCACCCGGTGTTGTTGACATTCAAATTTAGAGTAAAAAAAAGTGGTAAAGTAATAACGCAGGTGTTCAAGGCAATTAACAATAACAAAAAAGACAGCTGTTTACGACCTCGTAAACTGAGGCACCAAAAAAATAAGTATTAAGAATTTCCAACTGAGATTTTGACTGTTATAATCGTACTAATATTATAAATGCGATAAGTATGGATCTATGGATGTAAGGATGGATTTTTGAAAAAACTACCAAATGGATTTTAATTAAACTTTACAATAATAGCTTATACATCAGAATAACATATAGGCTATAATTTATAAAGATAGTGTGTGAATTGTCCAAAATATAACGATAAGTGTCAAGTAAGGAGGAAAAAAATCCACGATATACGAGCTATTCTGGTGTGCGCTTTAAAAACCGTTAGAGTTACACATATATAATGTATAATGGAAATGTTAACTTTAAATAGTCCTACAAAAAATCAATATTATTAGCATATATCTATCTACTCTGTGTAAGCCATTATCGCCAAAATAGTGAACCATTTATTAATTATAAGGAGGAACGAAGTTTTTCGGGCCAGCTTAGCTATTCATGTTTAGCTTATTGTACACACTGTTTATATTATACAATGAAGTTTTAGAATGCGTGTTTTCAATCAAAAACAGTGACACTGAAACCGATACCGATGCCGTCACCATTTCCCACCCTACCAAAAACCGTCTAATGCGGTTAAAGATGTTAACAGTTCACTAAGCATGTTGCATATGTCGATCTCGCGAACCTCTAAGATCTAACGCTGCTAAGAAGTTTACACTTTAATAAAGTACAAAAGTAATTTTTTTTATTATTTTACTGGGTTAAAGTAACCTTCATGTCATTGTAGGTAGCGGTCGGTGCTTTCGATACGGCGGCGCGTAATTTTGTTCACAATTTAGAGGGTTTTTAACTTTTTGTGCGGAACCCTAATTATTTTTCTTAAATTAAAGTAGTCGTTTCGGAGATTACCCTGAATAACCGGACAGACAGACAGACAAAAATTTTAAAAATTGCATTTTCGTTATAAGTACCGTATATACGTCATCTGTATTGAGTATGGAAATTTTATTTGGAAATTACATACAGGCACTTCAATTTTATTTATCTGTATAGACGAGTGATGCCGATTTATTTTTTATTTTTCAAATATTGCAATCAAAGATGTTATATACCGCCAAATTGATAATCCGGAACACAAACGTAAAGCCACCTTAAGTCGCCAATCGGCAACTTCATACAATCTCTTTGTATTAAAAAAATAACGGTTTGTCTATGAAATCGTGAAGCAACTAACTATAGGCCTCAAAAAAAGATAAGTGTAATAATTGACAATATAGAATAACTAACAATGCGACGCCATAACATGTGCTGTCTACATTACAAAATTAATACTTAGGTACCCTAAAAATACAAAGAAGTTAAAAGTATGTATCGTACATTAAACAAGTGTTGTTAATTTTTTTTTTGTAATACAATTTTAATTAACATTTGTATTTTAGTTTGTTATAAATGCTGTTAGTTATTTGAAATTTAAAATTTTGAATATCAAATAAATTGTGAATTTTTGTGTATGTTTTCGGTCCACCCGTTTTGGAGTCTATAAGGAACATACATACCCACATCGCTTTTTATATAAGTAAATAATTAAAAGAAATGAAACAGTTGTAGAAAAATGTTGATAAAATACTCGTATTTGCTTTCTTTAACCGCCACTTTTAATTATTCGGGTGACCGAATTAAATTTAATTGACTTAATACGGTTACGATAAGAACGAATGGTGTAAATATTTTCATGCACATTAGCGCTTTACATTCCACTTATTTAATTTACTTCTGCGAAAAAATAACTCATGTCACATTAAATTCGTAAATAGTTTTCTTTTCGGATACAGCAATCTGTTTATTTTTTTTTAAATTTTTATTTGATGCTATTTAATTACGAATGTCTATTTAAAATAAACATGTGAACAAATTACACGATATAAATAAGCTAAAACAATTCAATTTTCAATATAGAAAAAAAATAGTTATATCCATCATTCGTGACTACACTTTGCAATATTAGCTCTTCTACTCTATTAATTTCTTATACCAGCAAATCCATTCCGAATATTTGTATTGATTCCCCACAATGTTTGGAAACTACAAAAATTCTTTTTTTTTTTCGAAGTAAATTTATTAATTATTATAATTAAAAAGTTATCAACAAGGTACCTTATTTTTTTCTCTGAAATGATAAAATTGACTAGAGCTACAAAAAAGATAACGTTGTCGCTTTTAGGATTCAATTCGCAGCTTCTTCGTATGTTGTCAAAAGATAGAACAAATATTTTTACGACGCTATGTCAACTACATACGCTCTCCGTAAATGTTTGTACTTCTTTGATTGATAAATATTTCTTTGGATAATTTCAGAACAAGTAATCTAGGGAGAGCCATATATAAGACATCATCATCATCTACAAGTAATCTATTAAAGAGCTCGTAATAGATGAAAGCAAGAAAAATATACCAATTTTTGTCTACGTCTTGGTTTTCTGTTATAACGATTAAAAAAAAAACAATAAAAAAACGATTACTCAAGGTACATGATATTGAAGAACATCGTGTACCGTCTAATCGTAATAATAAAGAAATTGGAACGGTGTTATGTTAGACTTCCAAACCAAACAGTTCTTTCCTCATCATTCGAAACGTACAACCTCTCCCTGACGCCTGTATCCTGACTATTCCCGCTCCTCGCTTTATAATTATTAAACCATTTATTTTATGACTTGAACATTGAACATTTATTGTATGAATTCAAATATTCTAACTAAATGCACGTGGTTTTAGCAATAGATGTGAGTTAAGTTAAGTTCGTGCAAATTTAATTTTCTCAATTTTAGAGAAATCAAATGAAATATTCTCATCACTCACATATTACCTTTGACCCTTGTCAAGCGACGCGAATGACACTTCACTCAAGCCGTTTAGGCTAGGAGGTTACAATTGAATAGACATACATACATACTTACCCGTGAAAACCATCACCATCTTTCTGTGTCAGTCGGAAAACACAAATACAGTTGATGTTTGGAGCCCCTAAATAGACTGCAGTAAGGTGAAACAGTCCCTCGCCTGTAAAGTCATATTGCTTATCTATTTGCGTAGATGCTTGCTTATTGATACTTATCATTAATATCGTTCACTTCTTTTCCAGGTGGGTGGGTACGTGGTGGTGCTGGTGACGTTTGTCCTGCAGGTGCCGATGCGGTTGGCGGCTGCGCGGCTGCAAGGCGCGCCGCGGCTGCTGCTAGTTGACGTCTACCACCTCATTTCGTTTGTCGCCACCGTCAACGTCTGGCGAGGAGTGTGGGGCTTGCTTGATGTGTACTATTTCCCAGGTAAATGTGGTCATCATTTTTATAGAAGAAGCAAGCGGTTCGCCTGATGGTTAACGCCACCCATAAGCATCTGCAACAAACGAATGAGATGTCTTGCCTACTCTTAATGGACAGAGGATGGGATACAAAGAATTATGTTTCCTCTTCCTCTTAATCCCCTCCTCCGTCAAATCCTCTTCCCCTCAGATTCTTTCCTTATAAGAATAGGATGTAAAGGTAAAAAGAATAGAATAAGACACTCCTTCACGCCTGTCTTCTGCTAGGTCGAGCCGGCCCATTTGTGCAACGTGTTGTTTGATGTTTTTGTTGCCCGCTCTAACACTATTAAAATTATAATAAAGCTGTACCAAGGAAATTATAATCATTATTATGTAGTTCATAAAGCAATGGATAACCACAGTTCTTGGTCTCCCAAAGCATATCACAAAGATCATGGCTATCGTCAGGTCATGGCATTCGTGAACCTTCTGGCTTGGTCATTATTCGTTTTATAAATTATCACTTTACTATTATTATTGAGTTAATTTTCCTTAACTTAGAATGAAAAAATTAAGAAAATAATCGTCACTCGCTGTTCGTAAACCTTATAACATACCTAATGCTATAGCTTAAGAGCCTTTTGCGGTACACCGTTATGAAACGAATTAAGATCCGGTTAAAACCAGGAAGTATAGAAACAGTTGATGTGTTGTCGTCATCATTTTGATGTCTTGTAACCATCCGAACTTTGTTGCAGATCGACCAAAATTTAGCAACTGGTCTATTCACATCATCAGCTTCACCCTGCTCATTCTACTGAACTGTTCCAACTCGATCCTCGTCAGAGGCGTCTATATTGACGCCGAGGAGCCAGCGGGAGAGTGCGTGGTCTTCCCTTGCCATTACCTTCGGCTCTTCTTCCACAAGGAGAGGACTAAAAAGAGACACAGTCGAGTGCTCGCCGCTGCCGCGTTGTCAGCAGCGAGAAAAACAGAAGAAGCAAGCTTACCGTTACAAATACCAGAGGAAAAAGTCTAGAAAGTTGTAACTTTAGACTGTGTGCAGTGCAAATTGTTGTTACTTAGTTATATTCTGTCGATATCCAGTGGCAATCAGTACTAGGCTGTTCGTGAAATGACTGGTATTGTTTTTTTTTGTATTTATTAAATTGATGCGTGATGTTTTAATATAGCACAAAATTTGTATGTTTCTGCATTTTTTGAGTATTCATTGGATTTACTTTGTTAAGTACAAACTCAACATACCTGTTATGTAGCTGTACATGAATTAAATTGCAATCTTTGTTTTACATTTCCGAGTCTGCATGTAAAGGTTCCTCAGATTCCAATACCTTCGTCAAATGAGACTACGTAAATTTTTCATAGCTCTACACTGTCTCTAAGATCTATTTTCTTTCTTTATTCTTGCATACGTACAGACTTGACCCTGAGATTTATATTTTTAATAATAACTGAGGACCTATAACTTTATTAGGTTTTATCAGTTCCAACGGTGCCATATATGAGTATTCTTACATCAACAATACGGTTCATTGCCTTTATAAGGATTAAAAATATTTCTGAAATTAGCCACTGCCTCTTCTGATAGTGCTGGCATTTGCAGAAGTGGCAGGAAGAACCATTCTGATTTAGCTAGCTAGATCTAGGTAGCTTGTAACATTATCAAGTAACACTTACTACAATATTTAGTATTATTAATTTTATCAGTATTGGTGGAATGTTGCTTTTATGACAATTTTATCCACTTAAACGAGCATAAAAAACCAAAATATGTCAATGTTTCTCTTCTAACATACAAAAAAACTATTAAAAAAAACAAATATAACTATTTTTAAAATAACAAAACGAGTAGTTCATATATTCAATGAAAGATGTAAAAAAAACTACCTCTATCTTTTGATAATGAACAAATAATAATTAAAATATAGTTCAAAATCTAAATATAATAATAAATATTTTAAGAAATATTGTTATTTTGTAAAGAAATAAGAACTGAATGAAGGTTTTTATGTACATGTATAATACTATATTCATGCATATTATAGTATGAATGCGGGAAATAAAATTTATTGGGCTACAGGTACAGTAGTGAGGAGTCAGAATGCATCTATGAAGGTTCGTCTGGCAATACACAATACTGTACTAGTCCCCACTTTAATTTATGGAAGGGGATGGGTTTGCCAGGAAAAGCATGTTAGTAAAGTTAATGCCGTTGAGATGCGATCCTTAAGAAGTATGTAAGAAGAAGAATGATGTTAAGAAGTAGGCGTCACGTTAAATCCTATTAGGATTAAAAATAGCGTTATAAGGGAAAAGTGTGGCTTAAAAGAGGATGTTGTGACTAGAATTGAGAATGGTATGCTTCGGTGGTTCGGGCATGTTGAAAGGATGAATGAAGGGAGAATAACGAAAAAAATTCGTGTTGCAAAAGTGAGTGGCAGCGTTGGTAGGGCACGCCCAAAGAGAACTTATATCGATTAGATTAGTAACATACTAAAGAAGGGCTCTATAAGGAGTACCCGTAACCGACGAGCTTGTATGCGTAGATGTATGAATATAGAAGAAGCGAGAGAAGTGTGGCAGGATCGCGCCAAATGGAAATCCATAATCTCTGCCTACCCCTCTGGATTACGGGCGTGAGCGTATATATGTATTAATAACCACACATATTGCAGCATATAAATAATATTACAAAG
>JWHW01001086.1:15256-28293 GCA_000931545.1 Papilio glaucus
TTCAACAGCGCGGACCACAGCCAGGGTTTCCAATTCGTATGAGTGGTATCTTGATTCAACTTCCGTAGTGCCGCGACTAAAATAAGCGACAACATGAGGTAAATTATAATTATTTTGAATCAATATAGCACCATACCCCTCGGAACTGGCATCGGCATGTAATTCAACTGGGATATCTGGATTAAAAATTGTCAAAACGAGTTTCGAGGTAAGAATTGTTAGAATTTTCTTGTTGTCCAATTGAATTGGCTTCTGCATGTTTCGGTGACCCCGCGATGGGCTCTTTTAATTTAGTAAGCAGGTATAGGGGACCTGCAAGACTGGAGAAATTGGAATAAAGAGACGAAAATACGAAACCATTCCCAAGGATTGTCTCACTTGAGTGGCAGTGGTGGGGACAGGAGTTTCTACAAGAGCCTGGATTTTCCCAGTATTGGGCCTTACTTCACCCGATCTTATAACGTACCCCAAATAATTAATTTCGGTTTTCATGAACTTGCATTTGGCAATATTAAAAAAAAACCTGCGATAGCAAGCGCTTGTAATATAAGATCGAGACGCTGTAAACCTTCAGTGATATTTGAAGAGTAGCAAAGTACATCATCCATAGAGGCCAGGGCTACAGTATGTTTTAGGGACTTCAACGCTCTGTTAATGCAACGCTGATAAATCGACGCAGCGATACACATACCGAATGGCATGGCAAGATATTCATATTGCCCCTCAGGTGTAACGAAGGCGGTTCGCTCAATGGAATCAGATGCTACTTTTAACTGATAGTACCCCGAGGCCATATCCAATGATGAGAAGAAATAGGCTCCATTGAGGCGATTCACCTGTTCGTCTATCCTGGGGAGAGGTAATGTTCGGGTCGAGGGTTTGAGTTCAACTCCCTATAATCGACGCACATCCTGTCGGTGCCGTCCTTCTTTTTCACAAGGAGGATAGGACTCACAAATGGAGAAGAGCTCTCACGTATAACCCCGGCCTCTAGTAATGATTTTTGTCGAACAATTGCCTTCTCTGCAGATGAGAGTCTATATGGACGTCGTCGTACGATTTTTGCGGATCAATAAGGTCAATTCTTAACTCACCCGTGTTCACTCGTCGCATGGGGATTCCATCTATAAAATAGTCGTGTACTTACGCTGCATAGCTAACAACGCCTCTTTGTCTGTACCCGTCAAATCCGTGTCAATTTGGCTAAAATCAAACGTATTATTAGTTTCATACGTGTTAATACTTTTACGCACCGAGAATTTCATCATATTACTGTTAATTTCAATATAAATACCTTGGTCCAATATTTCCCTACCTATAATGATAGACTCTGATATTACATAATCGGAAACCACATGAAATATAACTGATGTAGGTATGCGCTGTATTTGAACTGGACTAATGATTTGAGTCATGCATTCTGTTTTCTTTACCAATACCCGTTAGGAATACGGATTCATTACGCACAGTGCCCGGAACTTGGTCAATTAAGCTACTTTTGATTAGTGAGCAAGCCGAACCGCTGTCGAATAGAAATGGAATAGTCTTACCAGTTCCTGTCAATAGTGTACCTCTCGTCAACTTGCGTTCGCACACGTAAGTCTCTTTCTTAGACGATTGTTCACTTCCGGTCTTCTTTTCGAGGCAGCAGGAGCTCAGATGCCCCATCTTTCCACAGGCAAAGCATGTAATGTGGTCTTCTCTCGTTCTGCAGGTTTAGGCTTGGCTAGGTTCTCACGACGCTTGCAACAAATTTCTATCTTGTGGCCTCGGTTACCACAATAATGACAAGATCCACCGTATCTGACATCAGATACTATACGGCTTTTCTTCGTAGGAACTTCACATCCCTCAATGTCCTCGTGGCGCCTCTTAATAGAAATTCCACTCAAAATACGGCACCACTGCGCTCTGGTTGCTATTGAGTAAGCGTCTAATTCTCTCCTGATCACGGCATCTCGTTGACAGAGGATCGATATGACAAATCCAGCTATCTTCGGGCATATCAACCCTCGGTATGCTCTCTACAAGGTTCCATAAACGTAGAGCGGCTACAGACGCTGTTTCTTGGGTTCCGATTTGAAATCTCATTATATTATTGAAATAATCCTGAATGAGCATCGGTTTCGCAAATTTGGCAAGAAGAATTTGTTTAATTTGTGGACATTCTATATCTGTTGTTTGCAATTTAGTAAGACAGGCTGCGGCACGACCCTTGAGTGAATGGATCAAGGCTAAAAGTAGGTCGGAGCCAGCTAATTTTCGGCTACTTACTATAATATCTGTGATTTTGCACCAACCTTCAATATTAGTTTCTGGGTGGTCCGGATCAAATTTTATGATCTGCGTTTGGTTATGTTGCACAGGTGTGCTTTGGGTGGCTGCCAATAAGCGAGTAAAAATTGATTCCATCCCAGTTAGTAGATTCTGAGTATTCGTCATGTCACTGTCGCTCAATTTTTGCGTACTTTCATTAATAATCTCCTCAGATCGATTTGGCCCTTCAGGACCCACTTCTAATATAGGGACTTCTCCCTTATTAGAATAGTTTTCCATGTTATTGCACAAGTAATTCATTCACAATATGGCGTGGATTATCGGGCGAGGAGAGGTAATTTTAATAAAATATGAATGCTTTATAATTACTCTGTTATAATACTGAATTTTAGAATAATCACAATTATAAAATAGAACAACACAATTAAGACAAAATATTATAAGAATAATTTCTTATAATAATTTCTTTAATAATTTCTGAGAGAAACTACGACGTCCGCCGAACACGTGGATGCGTGCGCGCTCCCTCAATCGACCATCGAATCAAATGACGTTTTTAAAAACCGATAGCCGCCTCTCCAGTGTCCGGCGTTACGTCAGAGTGACAACTCTGTTACGTCAAGAAATCACAAATTATAAGAAAATTAATTAAGATAAGATTTTGGTTGAGACAATTTCCGATGCGCCGTCAAATATTTTTCTGTTTACTATTTTTTTTATTATTTTAATCTGTACGTTTTTAATGTTAAGTAAATATGACTTAAAAGTCCTACCATAAACACCGACACCATAATTAATAAAAGAGTCTACCAATGCATAATATCCCTTAAGTAATAGAATTTCCCTAAAAGTATTGATAGTTTTCTACCAACCTCATCTACCTGACATTTCCAATTAAAGTTTTTATCTATAATTAGGCCGAGATATTTGTAATTTTGGACATATTCTAGTTGCGTACAATTACCAACAGAATTCGACATATTGTGAAGACATTTATAAGAGTGTCCTATTATAGCTATTTCACTGTTGTTAATGTTTTTTGCACTTTTATTGTATGGAGAGTATATGCGCATACACTTAGTTTTGCATATTAATAATGATACTATTGTCGTGTGCCCACCTGGTTATGCTGTCAAAATCAGCTTGTATGCTTCTTTGTATCTGCGAGATATTTTTATCACCATATACTAGACACATAACGTCAGCGTACATGTACAGACGGGAGTATAATAACTTTAACGACACTATTGACATTTATATTAAACCCAGTCGGGCCAAACACTGAGCCGGTCGGGACACCTAAACTAACGCTAGCCTCGTCTCCTTTGACGCCATCGACCATAACCTGTAGTATTCTATGCTTAAGATAATTACTGAAAAAGTTATGTGTAGGGCCCCCAATGCCACACTCACTCATGTCTTGTAATAATATTTTATGATCCAACGTTTCAAAGGCTTTTTTATGATCAATGAACAGTGCTACAACCTGTTTTCCATCATTTAGATGTTCGTTAATTATGTCCGCAAACCTCGTAAGCGCAGTGTCTCTGTCACTCCGCCCGACTTAAGTCGTGCCAACCACATTACATTGTCCCCGTGCCAAGTACATTGTTCCCGTTTCTGGGAACAGCATGTTCAAGGTGTTGCGAAGTACAGTTTTCACTGCGCAGTACATCAACTTAGCGACGAAAAAACCCTAGCGAATACCTAACTGTAACAACGAAGCTATTTTGATAGACCTGTTCGCCCGCGTTTCCCCGTCAGGGAACCGCAAAATTCTCTGTAGGGACCTCCACCACTGGCCTTGGGTAGTGCCCTAGTCGACGTTGGTCCACGATTGGCCATTAAGAGCCTTAGCTATAGTTGGAACCTAAGTACACACCCGAGTGCTCAATAAGATCAGCACTCAGGCGCACAAGGGCTACACGTAGTAGGCACACATCCTCCCTACTTAAACCCAGCAGGGAGAGAGCTAGGGATACCCACTCCAGCATCCCACCGGGACCACCTGTTAGTAAGTAAGGTTAAGGTAAGCTAGTTAGCGATAATGGCGGAAACAACCGCCCTCTTAGAGTTTATCTGGGAGAAGTTCCCGGACGTATTCCCTACATCGTATCGAGTCTATAAGTCTTCACAAAACGTTTGGGAAGATTTATGAACGCCTAATTTTAACCCGCCTACGTACCTATATGAACACTAAAGGATTACCGATTCCCAAGCAATTCAGCTTTCTCGTCAAATATTCGTGCACCCATAACGGAGCACATCCTTACCAAACGCCAACGCGGCTCTAGCACCGGGGCACTCTTCCTCGACGTGGCGAAGGCGTTCAATAAAATATGGCACAACGGGCTATATAAAAACTGTATAAGTACGGAGTGCCCGATCGTCTCGTATGCATAATACGAGACTTCCTCGAGACGGCGACGAGACAACGTCCCGCTAGCACGTCGAGGGAGTGTGCTCTCAAGCACACCCAGTTCGAGCCGGGGTGCCTCAAGGGTCGGTGTTAGGCCCAATCCTTTCTACACTCTACACTAATGATATACCTCGTGTATGCGGTGAAGAGCTAGCCCTATTTGCTGATGACACCTGCATATACACGTGAGGCTTTCAGTCTGACGCTATATGTCGATGCCTCCAGTCCGCAGCCGCCTTTTTCGGTAAATGGTTTCAGAAATGGAGGACCGAAATAAATCCAACCAAAAGCGCGCCCCTTTTCTTTTCGCGACACAAGAAAGCACATATCCCGCATCTCCCATCCATTAAACTCATGAACAGCCCAATTCTTGACTTAGGTGTCACCCTCAACCGTAAACTACGCCGCTCACGTGACCCGGCTCACGAACCGGATGGCCTTCTGACTTCAGGTGATCCAAAACAGATTCTTGTTCAGGTCGACTGAGTCACTGAGTTCGTGCGCAACGTCGAGTTACACGTGGTCTTAGAGCTGCCTACCATAGCCCAACAATTGAAGTTGGCATCGCGCCACTATTTCGACTCCGCTGCTGGTCACCCCAATTCTTTAGTTATAGGAGCCGCCACCTACAAACCAATCGCGCTAGATACATTCCGCCACGACTATAGAAGACCTAGGCACGTCCTCGACTATAGAGACGATGCAATAACCATCGCCCAGGCTAGGATAAAACAACTTCCCTACCCAAATCACACACCTTTCTCGCTGGCGAGTACGACCATCTTCCTCTCGATACGGCCATATAGATGACAGGATTTTCTCACCTATTAACGATAGAAGCGTTGCTTCTATCATTAATAGGGTTGCTTTCTTTCGCCATTTCGTCTCTCAGGGATAACGCTTTCCGAAGGGGTAGTAATGTTGGCTATAATAATTTATCTCATCCGATAATACCGATCGAGTCTATGCTCGGCTCTCTCAGGCATCCTCGAATCGGAATGCTAAACGCGTAATGAATGACAGTCCAAGCCGTGGTCTCGGGGGCCCTTGAAGTCACTCCATGGAGCGACCTAAGAGCTCGGGGGCCTCCCAATCCGGTTATAATAATAAAGTAACGGCCCGAGCCGAGCCCATCAAAGTTACTCTTAAAAAGGCTTAGGCCTTAAGAGGCGAGCCCGGTGTAGTTGTAGATGCCTCTTCTTGGCCAACAGTGACCAATCAGTCGCAAAAAAAGGGGTCGGCACAGTACGACCGCAGTCTCTTCTGTATTAGGTTTTGGCTATAGTTTTTTTTTACGGCAGGCCGCTTTCTAGAACTAAAATTATCATCTAAAAATAATAGTCAACACTTTTATTTAAATTGTCACCGTAATAGATTTTATCTTGATTTTAAGAGGATTAAAAATCCTGCAAAATTGATCAATATCGATTTTTAAATATGACGTCATTACTAAATAAATCACTTAATTAATATTCTGATCCACCGATATTAAAATAGCGACAATCTAAATGTATACTGATATCCGCAAATACGTGACTATTTACTTAAAATGCGAATGTGTTTTTTTTTTGTTACGCCTTAACTACTCAACGAATTTTTGTAAAACACATTTTAGGGGTACCTTTTATTTATCCCGATAAAACTGTTCACGAGGGATAGGAAAATACATTAAGGCTCGTCTGGCAATACACAATACTGTACTAGATCCCACATTAATGTATGGAAGTGAGAGTTGGGTTTGGCAGGAAAAGCATGCTAGTAGAGTTAATGCCGTTGAGATGCGATCCTTAAAAAGTATGTTAGGCGTGGCATTGAATGATAGGATTAACAATACCACTATAAGGGAAAACTGTGGCTTAAAAGTGGATGTTGTAACTAGAATTGAGAAAGGTATGCTTCGGTGGTGCGGGCATGTTGAATGGATGAATGAAGAGAGAATAACGAAACAAATTTATGTTGTAAAAGTTAGTGACAGTGTTGGTAGGGGACGCCCTAGGAGAACTTATATTTATCAAATTAGTGACTTACTAAAAAAGGGCGATATAAGGAGCACCCATAACCGACGAGCATGTATGCGTAGATGTATGAATGTAGATGTATGTATGTGTACTGTGTAAAGATGTAATTGGAACGGGACGCTTTCGATTCTTCACTTTTCGGCCGCTAATGGCATATCTGCTATTTTTTTGTATTATAATATCATTGTTGGATTCCAATTTTAAAACCTGACAATTTTTAATCGACACGATGCGACGTCATTTATTTATCTTCTACTGCATCTAATCGTCTAACAGATAAGGTAATCGGATATAATTACAAAGATATTACTTAAATTAAATATTAAAAGCGGCGTACGTGTATGCATATGTATATACATATTTAAGCACAAGACTTGGTGTCGATTCCAAAAAAATCTAAATAATAGCAGGCCGACATATAAGCAGCGTTCAATTATATGTTAAACTCATAATACACTTACGCTTAAGTGATCAAACAAGCTGTCTTCTCTTTTAATATTATTTTAATTACTCTATCCTTTTAAACCATTTGATGTGTAAATGTTACTGTCACTACTTTGGAAAACTTTTGACCGGTGATTTTGTATGAGTATAACATATCTATAGTTTAAAATATTGATGGTCGAGAAATCATACTTCAAATTGTGAATGATTCAGATTAACAAATTGCTTAAGTTTATAATATGCCCAGTCCTATTACAAACTAACGAAGTTCACAATGGGTCGGTGACAGATTATTATACACATTTGTGTTTAAAAAATACGTCTTCTGTTAACAAATCATCTCCCTGCCCTTTTCCTACTCATGTGGGGTCGGTACAGTATGACCGTAGTCCATACAGTATAAGTTTTGGCTACATATTTTACGACCGGCCGCCTGCCTGACGCCAACCCTCCTCGGGAACGAAATGCTAAAGCAAATCGAAAATTATTTTGTTTTTTATAAAAATACACTGTTAATATGAAATACAAGTTTCCTCAGACCAAGAATTAGCACTGCAATATAACAACTCGGATTTACTCTGAGTCTGTGTCTGTGTAGTTTTAAAATCTAATTAACGATAAATTGTTTGAAATTATTTTGATACAAGTACTATCAGATTTTTGTAAAATATATTTCGGGTAAATTTGTGTTATTTCTTTTTTTAAATCTTACTCACTTCCTATCGCTAATACTCTGATATTATTAAGATTATAGCTTGCCTACTCAAATCACGATAATGCTATATAAAAAAAAATCTAAATATAATTAATAACGCGGCGCTATCTCCAAATATCAACGTAAATGATTTATAGTCTACATTTAAGCCATCTGCTCAATCATAATACAATCTGATATAATTTCGTATTGACTGACAGGTTTCCGGTGATTTTTTATTCAATGGGTATTGTTATGCATTAAATATTATATAGTAATTTACATTATTATTATGAAATGCATTAAAATTTCTGTGGACTTCTTGACACGTGACTTCCCGTCGTAACAACATTTTGACTTCAGAATTTCATTTTGTACCGCATACAACACTAAAAGTACTTTAGGAATAGTCACAACTTTACTTCTTTATATTGTGGCTTATGGTCTTTTTAATCCAAAATATTACTAATTCACTAAAAAACAACATGAACATGTTATTTAGCAATTTCATAAACATTTTGACATTTCTTAACCAAAGCTGTCATGGCGACTCGAATGACGTCAAAATGTGCAAAACAAACATCTGTTTGGTTGAAGTGTCATCAAAAGCTTAAGAAATAAATAATATAAAATTGATACAAATTATTACAAGCACTTCATAGTACTGCAATATAACGGTGCAATAATAAAAACACAAAAACGTGCTTAAGGATATTAATTGGTGTTAGTTGTAAAAAATGCCCACCGAGCATAACAACATCGATTTTGTGCTATTTGCCTTTATAAAATCTCCGTCCATTATAGCTAGTTGTTGAAGCCGTAAGAACACAGTGGATATTTATAGGAATACTATTTTATATAGGAATATATTTACATTTACTAAAATGTTACTTTAAGTGTAAAAAATTAAGTAAAAAACATGTCGATCAATCGCTCTTTCTCTTTCTCTCATTTTCTTTAGAGACTTCGGTTGGCGGCCGTCCTGTCTTTGCCTAATCTTCAAAACTATCCCGTCCTGTTTTAAAATTAGTGAACCAATTAAAAAACAATGGCACGTGATCACTAAGTCTTGCCAAAAGTTGTAACTATTATTTCAAAACATTCTTGCGGCTTTGAGCCTTTTTTAAAGTCATAATAAATCATAACACGAAAAACACGAATGAGCTCCATTGTTGCGGCAAATTCCCGCCCAATTCAACCAGAAAAAAATATTACTAAGATTTTCAGAGTGTTCCATTTTTAAATCTATACATATAATAAAAATGTAATTGATCGCTGCCTGTACATGGAAGAAACTATTATTAGGGGCCTTTATACACGCAATAAAACCCACTGCTAGCTTTTAAGTAAATTACCTTGCCTTTAAATGGTGTATAACTTGCCAGTGTCAATCAAATGACCAAGGAGGATCTAATTTCTTTTGGCATGACCCTCATATACGTTGGACTCAGGACATCCGGACTCAGGTCCCCTGAACCATGATGTGCAGCACTGATCAGACATCAGCCAGGGGCTTGGCTCTACAATAAGAGATCTCATATCTTTTTAATAATAATAGCATTACGAACTTGTGGCAGTACTTGCAATCAACTTTACATAAAATGTTTTTGGTCGGATAGTATTTTCTGTATCTGTACATCATTTCTTTTCATGCGTTAAATAATTTAATTCAGACTAAATTAATAGCAATGCGGTAATATTATCTGTTCGATCAATGTTTGGGTTCATTGACACGCTTCCCGATACGGCGACAACACGCTGGCGTGATAGCGAATTTGTATCAATTTGTATTCCTTTGTTCTCTCGACATATTTTCAAAAATCTAATACGTGAAGCGAAAATTTCGGGAACATTTTTGATAAGATTGCCAGTACCCAGGTGCATCTTATTTAGCATACTTATAATTTCTGAGGAGAGGCGGAGAAAAATATATACAATATTTTAAACATCAATCACCTTGTTATAAGCCCATAAAGCCAGCACACGGTGACAGCAAATGCATATATTATGAACAGAATACTGCCTTAAAAGAATATCGGCGAATAGAGTACTTTTACCATTTCATTCATGACAGCGTGTACTACAATACTACCTATAGCAAGACCACAAGCATTAAATGGCCACTAGCAAGCAGTAATGACCCAAACATGAAACGTTACATATTGCAGTAAACTGTTGTAAATAAATTTATTGTATTTGTAATGTGGGCAATAAAGTGTTTATCTATCTATCTATCTATCTATCTATCTATCTATCTATCTATCTAAATAGTGGTGTAACATCGGATTCCAAGCGAATCGCTTTATCTGTGACGCACGCGGAATTGAATTGAATATTCAAAACTTGAAATAAATAAATAATACATAAATTAACGTAATTTATTGATGAGCTCTCAAAATCGTATGCTAAAGTCATTGTAATCAAATCGCGTCAAGTAGACCCAGTTCCTCAGCTCACATCTATCTATCTTACAGCCAGGGGAACCTGTGTTGCTTAACCAATCGATCCTGGAATAAAAAAAATATAAAATTTTAATAGAAATATAATATTTGGTTAATAATATTAAGGTTCAACAACAATGGTAGTGCCTGTAGTAACATCTGTCTCGCGAATGAGCCGGGTCGACCGGTGAAATACCACGACATCATCATCATCAAGACAGGCGTGAATTAGGAGTATTCTACGTTTCGTCTGATGAGTGAGGTGCCGGAGGCCTAAGGGATGGAAACGGGAGGAGGATTTGACAGGGAAGGTAGGAAAAGGAAATATCCTATTTTCTGTTTATCGCCTCCTCTGTCTAAAAAGGTAGCTAACGCATCTGTAACTAATAACTTTGTGCAGATGCCTACGGGTAGCGATCACTTGATATCGGGAGAACTGCTTGCTCGTTTACAACCTTCTACAAAAAGAAAAACCTTTCGGATGATAACGGTACGATCCGTAGGACCTCCTTACAGATGGACCGGCGATCTCGGCAAATCTACGGGCCATGGTTAATATGAAATAAACACTTACATATGTTCCAATTCCGATTTCCTTCCCTGTAACTTCCCCACGATGGTTCCCATCTTGGTATTCTTCACCCAGCCTGTGATGCCCAGTTGCAGCGCCAGGTCCTTGCAGTATTTGGTGAAGAAACATCCTGGCGATTACGTAAAATTAATAGCCAATAAAAAAGAAAAAAAAGGTACTTACTGCGAGTCGAGTTTAGGGTACAACAAAACGTTTGTGGAATACTTACCAAGTGTAGTATGATAGATCTGTTCTGAGGCAGAATAAAGAATCGTTATTATATAAACAGTACAGATTCATCCCGATCAATTGCACTGTAGATATACTATTGACCTCAAGTCAGACCTTGTTTGGAGGCCTCTAACATGCTATAGGCAGCAGTAGGTAGTACTAGTAGATCCTAATCCATAGTAAATAAAACCTTGAGTTTATACAAAAATCTCGTAGAAAGACACATGAGATGCTCATCCCAAAACTTTTCAATTATCCTGAGAGCTTTACGTTTTTCATTTTGATAATTTAATTAATTATTGACCAATTTTATGAATCAATCATTCTTAATTAAAATGATAAACTAACCTAAAAGTTACGATATCGTAAATCACTATTGTGACATCTAAATTTAAAAATTATCGCATAATTACCTGAATAAATCATTCCAGTGATACGTAAACAACTTGATAATCAAACCTTGAACTAAGGGTATGGCAGGTGTCACGATTAAGAAGCTGAACTTAATAGATAAGATAGATAGGAATCTCACATTTAGATTGTTGAATTATTCAAATACGTTCAACATTTAGTTTCATATTGTTAAAGTTCGCTAATTTACATTTTTATTTAATTAAATTGAAACGCAAGAAGACTAGTATCCAGGCCAGTAATTATTTGATTCGAATATTTTGTACTGGCAACATTTTAGTTTATAAGTTGGTCGCGAAAATGATTGGAAAACTGGAAGGTAGAAAGAGGTCAGTTAAATATTCTGACTCGAGCTTTTGCACGACAAGATCGTGAGAAAGAATGCAGTTGTGTTTCCTTTTACCGGGATTTTTTAGTACTATTCAGTACTTCACCGGCAATTTGGAAAGTCTACATTAAGTCCCTAGAGTATCAGTGCTATTTTATAATATCTAGAAAGCTATTTGTTAGGTTTAATTTTAGTCTAGAATATTGACAGTTGGCCGTCGCCCAGAACATCTGTTATAGAAATGGTTTCACTTGCATCCATACAAAAATAAACGACAAACATTGATTTGGACTATTACGCAACTGGAAACAGTTTTGTTTGTGTTCTTTATTTATTTAAACAGACTATATATTTCAACTAAACTCAACAAGTACGACAACAACCTGGCTGTCAGAAGAAACTAACTGTATCAGTCAGTTAGATCTTCTGACAGACAGGATGTTCAGTTGTTTATATGTGTATCAACGCACAGCCCATACTACGAGGCCTAGAGACTTGCAATTTTGCACAGCGATTTCTGTTTTACGTAGGCGAGCACTGACAAATTGTTCATCCCCTAAAGATCTAGAGTATGGGATAAAATTTTGTATGGAGAAATATTTTTCCTTCACCAGAATTACTTTAAAAATTGACATAAACACTAGGCAATTAATTATTTCAGTATAAATAACTAAATGTCTATTTCGGGACTTTTAAAAAAAACATCACCTAGGAATAGGTATTCTAATTTTGCTTAGTAGATTAAACAGGCCGGCGGGCGAAACCGTGGAGCTTAGCTAGTAATATATAAAAGAATATGTTACACATATAATTATGTTAATGAACATTTTCCAATATAAAAACGTATGTCGGTATGGGTTCCACATAGTAGGTTCCAAGATATCCGTCTCATGTCTATGAAGCGTCCGCCGAAGAGACCGAAGAGCTCCTCGGCCACCTAATCCGGTTGTAATAATAAAGTAACGGCCCGAGCCGAGGAGCCCTCGAGTTAAGTTACTCTATCTAAAGAGGTTTATGCTAGGCGCTTTCTGCGCTGTGCCGCTTCAAGCCCGGCGAGTCTGTAGATGCCTGTTCCAGGCAAACAGTAACAAGTCAGTCACAAAAAAATCTCAATGTCTTAGTTAGAAGCACGTCTGTAACTGCCAACGATTCCGCAGGTTTTACGCCGTTTTCTGAAACTCGTCAGTCAATCTACTGCTACAT
>JWHW01001086.1:34754-73545 GCA_000931545.1 Papilio glaucus
GTTTTACATACAATTGATCAGAAAATCAAGATGGAGGAACATTACACAGAAACGCAATGTGTAATATTTATGGCAAATAAATATCGCTCTAACATGCTCATATGTTTGTCCTGGATAAACTCCGATTATCCCTGAGGCAAACTAGGCACGTGTGTAGGAGCGCGAGATAATGAAAGGCGCGCAGCGCGGAAATTCGCGCGCGGATCTTCCCTCTTTATGTTTGAGTATAGATTTTTTTGTAATTTAATTATTATAAGAATTTACATAACATTTTATTTACATATAAACATTCAGAAAACCACTAAGGTTTGTCGAGAATGTTACTTGACAAACCTAAATAAAATATTTTTAACTAAATGTTTATAAAACGGCTTTACTCTCGTTCGCGTTTACCGGAAGTGGGGCCGACATGTTTCTAAAATATAACTTTAGCTTGACCACCACTCATCTAGGTGTAAAATAAATTCGATTAAATCCGGAAACTTCAAATTATTTCTTACTATTTGTGACAAAGCACAACAGTAACCATTACTGTATTTTGTCCACGACAGGTTTGCGGAATTAACAACAAAAGTCTTCGTATCGGCTTCAATACCAGTCCACCTATTCTCAAAGGTCTGCCCCACTCCCTTCGTGTCGTTCGCAACGATAATGTATGGAGCCGGCGCTGGTGTTATGGTGACAGCCTCCCACAACCCTAAAGAAGACAATGGTTATAAGGTCTACTGGGGAAATGGGTCCCAAGTCATCGGACCTCACGATGAAAATATATTGGACGAGATTTGGCACTGCTTGGAGTATGTTTTTGTGGAGTATTTTTTTAAACTAGAATTTGAATGAGTAATTAAAACATTTTAACAAACGAAAATAGCATAAAATTTAAAATATGTAACATTATTCATAATTTATTTAATTGTATTGAAGTTAGGTTATAAAACTATTAACCTTTCATCTTCTACTAAATTGAATTAAAGTCGAAGGAGGAGGAAGTACGGAATAGACGTAAAACGCAAAAAAATTGCAAATAGTTTTTACTTAAATTATTTCTCAAAACAGGAAAAAATGTTGATAGATATAATTGATTACTATTTTTGCAGTTAAATGTAATCCTTTCGTATGTAGGAACATGTCCGGCTCGAAGGACCAATCTCTTGTGTTGTAATTGAAATTACATTTCTAACAAATTCAATTTGTAATTGATTTAAAATGTATGTTATAGTATACCAGATGATCATTGGAACATTGATGAAATCAGAAGCCATGAGCTGGTAAAGGATTGTACAGTGGAAGTATGTGACAAGTACAACGAGTATATACGTGACAATTTACACGAGGATGTGCGTGAAGTAAACAAGAAGGCTGGTATACGCAGCGTGTACAGCGCCATGCACGGCGTTGGCTATGAATACGTGGTCAAGGCTTTTGAAGCAGCCGGATTGAAAGTAAGTTTTATAGTTTTTAAAGTCACAGATGGAAATGTAAAGCCCTGTATGAAAGACTTTAAACTAATTCTCATCCCTTCCTAATCTACCTCCCCTCCCACCTTCGCCCCCACTTTCTTCGAAAAGATTGGTAATGCGTGATTGTTGTGGATGTTTATGGGTAGTAGCAGGGCACTTAACATTGGGGGAGCATCAAGATCATTTCTAGCATAAAAAAGATTGCGCATGACCTACCTTCCTGATGTTTATAACTTCGACGAAATACTTGATATCCTTGACTAACGCAATCCAATTATTGTTGTAATTATTTATCCATTTATTAATGTCGAAGGTATTTTTATTAATTTTGTGCCTATTCGATACATTTTTACTCAGGAACCACTTAGTGTATTGGAACAACAAGATCCAAACCCAGATTTCCCAACAGTGATGTTCCCCAACCCGGAGGAGAAGGAGTGCCTCGAGCTAAGCAAGAATTTGGCAGAAGATAACGGCATCAAATTGGTGCTGGTCAACGACCCGGACGCTGATAGATTAGCAGTGGCTGAGTATGACGATAGGTATGCTAAAGGAAAATAATATGGAACATAAATTGATATATAACATGGCCTTTATTTAAGACAAGCAATGTTTTTTCCTTTACTTTAAAAATCCGCCACTGCGTCTTCCACTGTTGGAATCAGAAGTTTTCTGCATTATTTTATGTTGGAAGGCGATGCAAACTTTGCTAGCTGGTGATCTGTCGGCGATGCAAACTTTGCTAGCTGGTGATCTGATTTTAAGAGCGGTATCCATTAAAATGTACAACAATCCAAAAACTTAGAGATATGTTGCTAATCATTTTGAAATAATCCATTCATGAAATAACTACTGTTGGCTCTACATCGATTCTGGTCTTCAGTTTCAGGATATATCCGGGTCCAAAATATTCCATAACATATGAGATTTAGAAGTCTCGAGTGAAATACCACATTCTGACAGAATATATGCGTAAAATAGTATTCTGCATTTCGTCACATATGTGAGGTGCACGTGGCCTAATTCTACTCCTCGTCCCCACCCCAACCATTTCTTATAGGGAAAGGATGGGAAAGGGAAGAGGATTAGACTAGGGAGGGGATAGATAGGATGAGAAAATATCATTTTTTCTGTTTATCTCTTCCTCTGTCCATTAAAGGTAGGCAACGCGTCTGCAACTCTAGCTGGTTGCGGATGCCTATGGGTCGCTTGAAATAGGGTGAACCACGTGCTCGGCTCCAACCTTCTGTTATAAGAAAAACTCTAATTGAACTTTTTAATTTGTCATTATAGAGCACCTACCACTTCATACTTTGTTTCTTTCCAGTAAGAAATCATGGAAGGTGTTCAGTGGTAACGAGATGGGCGCCCTCCTAGGATGGTGGTTACTCCAGCAGCATAACAAGACCAGCGCCGACAGTGACGTCTACCTGCTGGCTAGCTTCGTCAGCTCCAAGATGCTGAAGGCCATTGTCAAGGGCAGGGGTTACTTTGTCGAAACGCTGACCGGATTTAAATGGATGGGTAAAGGATTCATAGTTAGTAAATTACAAACACGTTGGTTATACAGAGGCAGTTCATTTACAGCACACATGCAGTACATTTCGTATTTAATAAAATTTACTTTACAAACTATAGCCTAGATGTCGCTAGTATATTATTACAACAATTATTTGCATCCAACTCACGCCTTAAGATTTTTATAAAACCGTGTTGCTTAAGAACAATTTTAGCGGTAAGTATTTTAAAATTTACGTAACTGTACCATCGAAACGTCGCCTGTACTATGATAAGATAAGGATAGATATGAGTTGTACGGACATTAATTAACGACAAAATAAATGTATAATTTTGAATTGATTTGACTTCGACAGCTTAGAAACTAGCATTTACTTCAAGTTGTACATGTGATACTTATACAATACTTATTTTGTATTTTTTTTATAGGCAACACCACTCTAGTGCTGTCCCAGCAGGACAAGAAGACATTGTTTGCGTTCGAAGAAGCCATCGGATACATGTGCGGGGCGCGCGTACCTGATAAAGATGGCGTCTCCGCCGCCGTACAGGTAGTACCCGTTATTATTTATTTATTGTATGGACAAAGTGCGTGTTAAATAAGGATGTTGTGTATAAAATTGAGACAGGTATGCTTCGTTACTACTAAACTGTTACTGGTTCTAAATTTTATTTTAAATTTGTATTTTTTGTTTTATTTACATTACGTATTGTTTTTAATAAATTTTAGAGAAATTTTATAGAACGACTTTAATTTTAGTTCGAATACGAATTTCCGCCTGCTTTCTTTATAATCATTTTCTTTTTCAGTGTCTTTGAAACAAGTTCCTAGTTGTTATGCATTGTTGGAAAGCTAAAAAACGATTATGTTTTTAAAATAATCTGCAAGCCGAGTTATTGCATTTTAGTAGAGAAAAGTCTCAAAAAACCAAATAAATTAATAAGTCAGAGGGGTAGGTTCATACCTCTACCTTCCAATGAATCATTCACTACATTTAGCATAAATTGTAAGTCCTCCGCCGATGACGCAAACACAACCTGGTCAAGTACAAAACATTTTACAACTAGCCCACACATTCTTAATCTACACTATTCGTCTTTAAAAGCTTTCAAACAATCATCCATAAAGAGATTGAACAGCCACGGGGTTGCTACACAGCCCTGTCTTCTACCTTTATCGATGCTAAACCAGTCTGAGTAGGCCCCGTTAATCCTAACACAAGCAGTAGAATCTTTATAAAGAGATTTTCACGCTTGTATTAGATCACTGTTCAATACAAACGCAACCAAGGTTGACCATAGATCATCCCTCTTAACTTTATCGTATGCCATTTCTAAATCTACGAAGGCTCAGAAAACTTTTTAGTTTAAAGCCAACAACTTTTCTATAATCATACGTAAAAAAAAGATCTGATCCATGCAGCCCATTCCTTTCCTGAAGCCTGCTTGCACATCCCACATTTTTTCTTGTTTCTTTCATGACTCCCAATCAGTGGTTTAGCATAAAGTTTTCCCACAATTCTGAGTAGACTGATCCCTCAGTAATTTTTACAATTATGTTGCGAACCCTTTCCTTTATATAGAGGGACGATAACAGCTTTACACTCGAAAGAATATTGAATTAATATCGTTTATCGTCTCGTATTTTTAAATTTGCACCAATAATTGTTGTTTTAATATTGACAAATAATCAGTGTTTAATCGTTTTTATAAATCAGAAGAAAAAATGAGATTTAAATTTTGATACTTTTTTTTAATACATTTTTGAAGTTGCATTTTTAACTTATTTTGAAAATATGTAAAAAACATGATAACTCAAAAATGGTTCACTTTTGCATACTGTATAAGGGGGTTAAAATGATCGCAAATAGTCATCCCTATCACCTCCTAACCTCTAATACGTCGAATTACCAATAACCCTGTATATATAAAACGTGATGTCTGTATAGACACCGAAATAGCTAGACCGATTTTGATTTTGGAATTTTCAAGAAATATTTGAATTGGCCTAGAGAGTGATCTAGGAAGTTTGGATCAGATTTTATTAGCTATGGCCCGATGAAAACTAAAACGATAACTATGAATTAAGTATCTTGATATCCAGGTGGCGTCACTAGCGTCTCACCTGTACTCACGAGGCTCGTCACTGGGCGGCCAGCTGCAGGCGCTGTACCGCGAGTTCGGCTACCACGTGTCTCACAACGGTTACTTCATCTGCCATGACCCGGCCACCATACAGAAGATATTTAGACGGATAAGGAACTATCACGGCTCCGGTGTGGTCAGTACCTACACACCATATACATTGCACAACCAATTTAAAATGACCTACCTAATTTCGTTAGAAGTAAAAAAAAATACGACGACGACAATGTTGAATTTACCAACAGGATTTCTTTAGATTTGATGATTAAATTAATAATTACTATGACCATTTTAATTTTACTTTTTCTTCCAGTATCCGAAGAAAGTGGGGTCATGTGATATTGTGGAAATGAACGACTTCACAGAAGGCGTGAAAATACCGGAGAAGGCAAACGGAGAGGCGCATTTAAGTAAGTATAAGTTAAACTGACAAGCTTACGTAGTTGTATGGATTTAGCAGCGAAAGAGATGTGCCAGAATCGTGCTAATTGGAAATTCGTTATCTCTGCTTACACCTCACCTAAGTGCGTGATGCTTATTTTAATTATGACTACGTATTGAAAAAAATCACGATAATCCTATTTTTTATATAGAAGCCTGATGTTGTCATTGCGAGCTCTACCACTGTTTAATGGTAGAGGTAGCAACAACAACATCTGTTACACGATCTGGTACGCTCGACCAGCCTCACATGACAGGCGTGAAGTAGAGGTATTCTGCGTTTTGCCTGATGAGTGAGGTGCAGGAAGCCTAATTCTATTCAGGCCCATACAATTTTCACCCTTTTGTAATAAAGATGGCAGGGGAAAGAGGATGGATAAAAAAAGGAAATGTTCTTTTTTGTTTTTCCCCTCATCTGTCCATTAAAGGTGGGCAACGCATCTGTAACTCGTTGGCTTGTTGCAGATGGTTATGGGTGCTATGTTGCATGCTTCTTCTATATAAACAATACGTATACGAAATTAATGAGAGTGTGCCACTTGCAGAAGTGATCGGCACCGGTCTGGACCAGGACTACAAGAGCGGCGAGATGATCGCGTTCCGCTGCGGCAACGGGCTGAGCGTCACGGTGCGGACCAGCGGCACCGAGCCCAAGCTCAAGTACTACACCGAGCTCGTCTGCGCTGCGCCCACTGAGCGGTCCGTATCCTACCTACCATACATCTAACACCGCAGAAAGCATTCATTCACTTCATATTCTCAAACATATTGTTATCTCTCTTTCGCTTCGAAAAAACTGAGATGACAATATGTTTTATGCGATTTTTTTCGGCATTTTGA
This sequence comes from Papilio glaucus, assembly GCA_000931545.1. Taxonomy (NCBI): domain Eukaryota; kingdom Metazoa; phylum Arthropoda; class Insecta; order Lepidoptera; family Papilionidae; genus Papilio; species Papilio glaucus. The sequence goes on from JWHW01001086.1 coordinate 41,159, forward strand.
ACTCACGGTAATGCCTGCAAAAAAATAAATTACAAGGGCAAAAAAGAAAAGTATCTATAAACATACAATACTTATAAAATTTGAATGAAAAGTATTCGATTCTATATTTTTACATTTACACTGTAATTAATTAGAGCTTATGACATACAGCGTCTGACATGAACATATTTCGCTCTCTTTTGCTCCACCTACACCTTATATTTTTCGTCCCTCTCATGTAACAAAATGTGCTACAACGTTATCCGTCCTTGAAATCTTATTATTATACGAATAAGTGTAATTAAAAAAACTCATATTTGCTCTTACAGGGAACAAGAAGAGATGAGACGGAAACTTGAAGCAATGGTCGAAGAATTTATTGAAGAACTTCTGCAGCCCAAAGAAAATGGCCTCGTTGAATAGTTTTAATTTCATGTTGACATTGCCCTTAAAGTGCCATTGTATACAGACACAAGCACTAATATCAAAAAAAAGTTCTTATTTTAGTTCAATATGTATATGTCACTGACCGATTATGAACTTCGTCAGTTTATAATCGCACTAGGCATATTATAAACTAACACCGATTGAAGACTGAACGAATCATTGGCAATCTTATACGTCATGTCAAACACAAACCAGTTTTTGCTTTAATAACTTTTAAGATATTAGTTTTATGTATAACTATCACGTCCAACTTATCTCAAACTTTAACGCAAAAACGCGGACAAAATATCAATTCACTATTTGACGATTTGACTTCGAGAGTTTGTAAACTGTCGTGAAAACACGATGAATTACTTCGTCGTTTAGTGCACAATTTGCTGACAGCTTATAATACGCCTACTGAAATTATAAACTGACGAAGTACCCAATCTATCGGTGACATACACATACAATCTACGCACATTTAAGAATTTGTCATATTTAAGTAGCACCAAATGTATGCGGCCATTGTCGCACTCAAATCAGTTTGCTAAATCTCAACCCGTTTATTTTAAGATTACTTATTCAAGAAATTGATTTCTTAGAAAAATCAAAGCCAGAATCATAGAGTTGGAGGAAAATATCCATATCTATCCAGCATATCTGAATTCCCGCCCTTACACATGTCATCTTTCACACAATCCATCCATACTTTCTTCGGTCTTCCTGTACGAATGTAACATACCACGCTAACCTCTTACCCCTCAATTCCTCTGTTACTGGCGAAACTATCAGACTTCTAATAAACTACGTCTCGCCCACCACACATCTTAACATTCGAATCTCCGCCCCATGCAATCCATCCATCCGAACCTATGGTGGAAACAGACAAAAGTATCTATATCTTAATAAATCCCCGGTCATTACCACAAATTTAATTGTCACTTTGAAACTCACATAATTTATAAGAATTTTATATGTATCATATTTTTTCAAATTTTTCTTCAATTAACTATACAAAGTTAATCTAAATTATTATTAGTTTTTGAGTTTATTTCAAACATACAAAGAATACACAGAGCCAAAGCATTTGGAATTATTTTACGCTGTGATAGGTATATTTTGAAGTAACAATTTTAATGTCTTGCCCGAAGGACAAATAAAATATTTATATATCTCATTACTATAACACGCTGAGTTTAGGATAATTTAGGCATTTTGAACGCATTTATAATTTTGTGACATTAAGTCGCTCGCATATTGTGTATTCGTTATTTGGTTGTAGGTTTATATAGGAATTTTGTTGATCTGTTAAAAAACACCCAGATTTTCTGATCTGCTGTCGGCAAAGACCCACGCTACGGTTAAAAACTAGCTAATTATTTTGGCCACGAAAACATCTTATTAATTACATGTTTTTCCCATATATAGTACACAAATAGAAATTATAAATTTTTGTTTCTCACTAATCCTACAGAAAACAGATTTTTTTTCTTTTTAAACCCGATGATCAGAGTGTTTGTATGTATGTATATTTAATTTAAATATTAGATACTAACATTCCTATTTTTTGTTTTCGTTATTTTTTATTTTAATAGTCTTTAATTACATAAATGATCTTCATTATAAACGCGAAAGACGTATAGTCAGCCGCCGACTGTGAGCAGGCGTTACGCAGTTTGATTTTCAATTAATATTTACCTTTTGTTCACACCGGACCAACGATACGCCATTACGCTCTGCGTAGTCGCTGACCATTAGCGACCGATTGTACTGCGTCACTTCGCACCGTGGACTCTGATCACTACGTAACTGAACCTAATAGTGTATTCCAAGGACGTACGTGACGTTGCAAAGGAAATACGTGTTTTGCGTATTCACACGTCTAAAACGCATTGCTAGCATAGAGCAACCAAAAATTCAGTTTGATTTCTTGTTCACACTGCTCACTTTCGGCGGCTGACAATACGTTTGGTTTAAGCCCCTGCAGCTATGTTCGTTATAGTATAAGATACGGCGAAATAAATTTACACCCTCATCTGTTATTTGATCAGGACCTTGATTTTATGTTAGATAATATGTAAATGGATATATCACAAGTGGGTTGCCGAGCTAAAATGCCGTATCTTAGACCAATATTATTATATCGACAACGTAAACTGTTTTGTAAACTGCGCATTCACACCGCTGTATCGTTTTCAACTTGCTGTCATGTTATTGGACGATTGGACGAGTAGTGAATTTAGAACACTAATTCTGAACTCTAGTATATAGTGGTCATGGACCTAATTTATAAATCCGATGTGATAGTGTACCAATTTATTTATCTATTTGTGATCATTTTAATAATAGATAATTTTCATCATTAATAATATTTTCTCATATTTTACGTTATTAATAGAAAAATATTCTACAAAATTGTGAGTTTTATTTTTTAAACCTTTAGTTTTATTAAAAAATTTACCAACTATAATTGTAGATATTATTCACTTTATATAAAATGGCTTTCACGTACATAAGTAAGACCACAGGGGACCAGGTCTGAAACTTGCCGTTTTATATACGGCTAGCCGAAATGTTATTCTATTATATACAATTAATTGATAAAACTGAGCTTCGATTAACTAAGATTAAACTATGTTAAACAATATAATGCTTCTTTATTATAACTTGTATAAATTAATATTTTTAACAAATTATATTTTGATTAGTCCTCTTCGACTGCTTCTGTCTTCTTCGCGCTTTCCGCGAGATCTTCCTCTCTTTCCTTAATGCTCTGTTCTATAAGGTTATCCAGCTCTGGACTAAGAAGAACTGCCAGACCTGCTGATATTGGCACCTGATAGTATGTAAAGCGATATATTTTTAATTAGCACTTAAACCAGTGGTCTATTTTCTCGAAATATACATACTGTACGTGATACAAGTGAAACTTGTTAAAAAATTGAGACATACTTGGAGTAAACTTTCCAAAGTGTATTTGATGCTATATTTTATGTTTAGACCCTTATGAAAAGAGTATTTACTTTGACACGACATATATTCAGGAAACAAAAGAGAATATTACAGACACTTGATATGAGACATCTTTTGAAAGTTGCTCGCGATCGTTCCATCCGATTCGGTAGCTGACAAGATAATGGCCGATTGTCATTACGATATTAAAAAGAAAACGTTTACTAAACCATTCACCATTGAGGTTTTATATTACTACCTCACTCTAAAGGGGGAGATAATTGTGTTGCCATATTGACCATAGATATGTTGAAAGTTTAAGGGGAAGCTACAGTAATCATTAACACAAGTTGGGTTTATTTAATAACAACACCTCTTGAAGTTAATTTGACAGATTTGTAGTTTTTTGTACAGCAAAGACATGTTAACTTATTTCAGAGATTTAGATCTTAAGAGAAATATAATTATTACCTCAGAAAATACATAGGACGCAGCCTCCCATTGTTTAAGGTGACCATCCAATACTTTCGTACAAGCTTCAGCTTTTGGGATAATTTTTGCCAGCAGACTGAAAATTATGTACATTTATTAGACACAAGCACACCATTGTTTTGCATGAACGTTAGCTTATGAATGACGGAAAAACTCTGGATGTTAGCGCCGCCTACCGGGTCTTATAGTAAATCTAAACCAACCCTAAACCCACATATATAACACGACATGGATACTACAAGGATTAAACATTTACCCCTTCTAGCATTGAATAACTAACCTATAAAGTGGCATACAAGTAGTTGTGAGGAACTCCTTCTCTAGTTGTGGTATGAAGCACTTGTCGCGGTCCATGAACGACAGCGCCGGCTCGCCGCGGCTCTTCTCCAGCTCGCCCTGCTTGAAGAACTCCGTCAGGACCGCTGCCTGCTCCAAAATTATAATTACGTTATACCTCCACTGTTTTACTCGCACATTAAAGTAAAAAAGTAGGTTTACTGAAAAGCGCGATATAAGTAGCACCCATAATCAATCTATACATATAATAAAAATGTAACTGATCGCTGTCTGTACATGGAAGATATTTGAGAAAAACTATTAACTATTGGTGAAACTGCGGGGCACAACTAGTAATCAATAAACGACGAGCATGTATGCCGCTGTTTGCGTAGATGTTGCTGTTTGTGTATGAATGTAGAAGAAGCGAGAGAGAGGTGTGCCAGGATCGCCACAAATTGAAATCCATGATCTCTGCCTCCCCTATGGGTTACGGGCGTGATCGTATATTCATATTTATTTATTAAAGTCCTTTTTAATATCGGTCCCGTATGGTAGTTGTCAATGAGAGCGTCTGAACACCGGTCGAAGCATCCCGTGAATCCCATGCTGCTATCAAGATTGCGAGATGATGATACCTGAGGAACACCTACCGATGGCCGTCAGTCTAGACTGGGTTTGTCAATCACTGGACTCCAAAGCTGAAACCTGTAATTTTTCTACACAAACTTTACATACAGTTTTGTTTTCTCAGAACAATTTGAATATTTTCTTTGTCTACTTACGGCTGTTTTCTTGATAACAGACCAATCCTTCAGCTGGTCGCTGAGGTCAGCCGAGTTCATGAGCAGCGCCTGCAGCGCCTGGCAGTGCAGCCGGTTGCCCTTCTGGTAATCCAGCGCGATTACCTGGTACTCCGGTAGATTCCTATGAAGTAAGATTGAACTTAATACTTCTATCCTCTTTACTGCACACTGACGGCAACGAATCCGGAACTCTCCTGATATTTGGGAATGTTAATGATTAGTGGTGTTTACATACCATTAGGTGATTCGTTTGCTTGTTTTTGTCAAACTTCAGTTATTTATATGGGTTTCGTATAAAAATATCTTGTACAGTGCCTGGTGTCATCACATACTAAACCCTTTCATATTGGGACGTAATAAGCTAGAAGGGATAGGGATTCCGATTACAATCTCGGTGTACCATACTGAACTTGAACTACACGAGACTTTTTTTTAATAAAACAAACCACCAACTTGAAAAAGTTAGCCAAGTCAGTAGCCAGCACGTAGTCTTTCAGCAGTAAAATGGCGCGATCGTAGTCTGCGCGGGGCAGCGCGGCAAGCACGTCGCAGCCCTCCGTGTTGAGCATGCACACCGCTTGCGCCAGGTGGTGGCGCTCCATCACACTGCCTTCGCTTGAGTACAGCGCGGCGAGGCTCGTCTCTGCAACAAAAAGGCTTACACTTCCGTAGACCATATCGTGCAACATATTACACAACCATAGACACTGCTATATCGTGCAATAAGCTCGGCTTCTTTGCCATAGACAAGACCGTATCGCACAACGAACCCGCTTACACGTCCATGGACAAGAATAAATCGTGCACCACACCAGCCTACAAGTCCATAAACAATACCCAATCATGCAACAAACTCTCTTACATTTCCATACATAGACAATATCACATCATGCAACAAACCCTTACTTACACATTTTAAAGGCGAAAAGTGTTACTTACGTCCCATTATTTGGAATCTGTTGGTGGTGCCGCGGTGGTCTAGGTCATGCACAAGGCTGGCTATCAAGTACATTAGTGCTTGCAAATCGCTGCAATAATTTTACAAAACATCATCTAAATTACCTTTGAAATGTAAAAAAAACTACACACTTTCTAGTTACTAATAGATTATTTACAAGAATGGGCCGGCGCGACCCGTGAAATACCACGACCTCACAGGAGACAGGCAAAGTAGAGGTATTCTGCGTTTCGTCTGATAAGTGAGGTGCCGGAGGCCCAATTTTAGATCTCTTCCTTTCCCATCCTTTCCTAATAAGGATAGGATGGGAAGGGGAAAAGGATTGGACGGGGACGTGATGGATAGGAAAAGAAATATTATTTTCTGGTCTATCTATATATAGCTTATGTCCAAAGGTATCGCATCTGAAACTCATTAGCTCAAATATATGATCAAAAAGCAAAAATATAGGTGTGATAAGCTCCCTTAAATAATAACTGCTTTCTTTACAAGTTACTTAGTACAAGGTTACATAAGCTAGTTTGTTCCACATCGAGATGGCACAATTTTGTTAACAAACAAATGTCATTTACTCTTCAAGGCGGCCACTACACTCTTTATACTTTTATCGTAAATGTTGTAATTTTGTAGAAATCGTGAGATAAAATGAAGTAAAATTTAGCGTAAAAGGTAAGGTGTAGACTTTGTTTACAAGATTTCCATCTTGATTTGGAATAAACTATAAGTACTTAAGGTATCCCGAAGAGACAAGCTTGTAGTTGAGGAGCGCGGCGTAGGCCCACTGCGCGACGTTGAACGCGTGCATCCAGTTATGGTATGGCACGTCACGGTAGCCTTTCTTCACTTGTAGGACGAACCTCGCTAGCTTCATCTGGTTTAAATTGAACCTGCATATTAGTTAACTATGAAAACCCCTTTTATGTTCACCCGGATTCAATTAGGGTTAGGTGACGGTACGATCCCGTCCGTTCTTACTGGGATTTCGTTAAAAGTTAACATGGCCTACCTGGTCAATTATACTCAGGAGCTGCAGCCCACTGTAATAAAGTCAACTATGCTGACTTCGGCTACGGTAACTGCTTCTATTCTCTCTTAATTTGTGGCGCGTTGTAGTTGCGAGGTCGTCCCAATGTACTAGTTCAGCCGGGCATGTGCCACCACCTCGCAGAATATAGTGCGCCTATATTCTGTAGCGATACTATAATTCTGCGTTTCGTTTTAGGTGTGCAGTTGTAGAGTGTTATTTGCATCTTGTATTTGTATGTTAACCTTGTTTTTCTTTGCGGGTACTAAATTTTATTAGAAGGATTTTTGCTAACTTCTTCTGCAGCCCTAGGTCGGAGAACATCTTGAAAACGTAGCAAGGAAGCTCGCGCGGCGGTAGTGCGCGCACGTTGAAGCTCAGGCTGGCGAAGTGCGGGTGCTTGTGGAAGCCCGTGCACTCCAGTAAGCGGCTCACCTCCGCGTCACCCACCTACATTTAATTGTTCCGTATTATCACGAGAAATAATATATATCGTTGTCTTAAATTGCAAAGTGCAATAAGTTTGAACATTAGCTATTGAGTTAGCGAGAAAGATGAGAAAGTCTTGAAATAGCCATCAAATCCATCACGGTAAAAATGATGCAATATAAATAAATCGGAAGTAAGGTTTGAGAGTGCTCTTGATTGACAATGCGCTTTTCGGTAGTTTTACTCAGTTACTCAATAGGGATTCGAACTGACTTTCTCAATCAAAAATGTAACAAATATAACAAAAAATCACAGTTCTTCTTCACGTAGGAACCCTTGAGAGTTATTAACTCAATCTACATATATATACATCTGTTGGTGTGGTATACGTTAGTTCGTGTGTTCGTTCGTAATAAATTTGCCGTTGTGAAATCGTGTCGTTGTCGCTTTGGGAAATTTCTAAGTATTTTTTTTCCTCCTGTTTCGAATATTTTTTTCCGCATCCTTTTTTCTTTATTAACAAATTCTTTATTTTTTAATGTTGTCACGTCAACACTTTTCATTTATCGACGAATCGATAGATTTTCAGAGAATGTTCAGTTATCAACTAGAAACCTACCTTCATATGATACATGACGAGTTCATTAGCGAGGGCGTTTCTGATGTGCGCCTCCTGCATCTTCTGGTAGACCATGGAGTGCACGATGCAGACGCCGCAGTACACGCTGAACGCGAGCGCCATCTCCTCGTCCATCGCGTCGAAGTACGGGTCGCCCAGTTTGTTGTAGAGGCTGCCCACACCGATTATACCGGATTGGTCGCGGATAGGGAAGCATAGGAGAGACCTAAGACATTATTAAAAATGGAAAAAATTAGCATCTGGGCCCTTAAGAGTTTACAATGGTCTACCGGGTGCCACAGAAGTCATGTTTCAATAACATACAAACCTGCAAGTGATTCCAGGATAAGAATCGATTTGTGGATTAAAGTTGGGATGTGTCTCTGGATTTTTAACGTTTACAAGGTTGCCCGTGTTGACGACGACACCCGCGATGCCGACGTCCATTTTGAAACGCCTCTTCTCCGTCTCCGTATTGGTCTATTAAACAAGGAGTTAAGGAACAGTCTAATATCCAATTATTGTATAAACTTATTCTTTTCTTATTCATCTCTGCCTGCTTTCTACTTGGTTAAAGAAGACATACAGACAGACAATGTTACTTCACTGGACTGCAAGGCTCACTTTAGATTTTATTTTCAGAGATTCAGATACAATACAACCTTAAATCTTTTTATGGTACCCATTCACTATATAACTGATAGTTATCATGCAAATTGTTTATCTAATTTAGATATCACTTAATACTTAGGATACTTATTAATGAGATCATTTTCTAAACCGATTCTGTTGTATAAAAATAGACAATACCGTCAGAAATCTCTTCTATCAGCGAGTAGCGTAGACTATATTTTTTATTTACTTATCTTTCTAACCGAATGAATCCGGGAGGATCGCTAGTATAGTATAGAGGTACCGAGTGTAGCTCCGTGGGGTCGTATATCTCGACGAGGTCCATGTGGTCGACGTCGATGAGCATGACGGAGCAGGACTCGGCGCTCATCAGCATCTTGGCCTGTTCCATCGCCATGTGTAACAGCGTTTGTAACTTATCCACCTAACCAACATAATTAACGAATTAATTTCTCAGTGTATTATGGAATATGGTTGAAAGTCATAATCCCAATAATGTATCCCACTTCTGGTTTACTATTAGTAGGTATAATCGCTAAATTTCTGTAATTCATCCTCCATTATTAAAATACCTAATTTATTTTTTAAACATCAATAGGTATCATTAAATTCAAAAGCAAAATTTATGAACGTTAACCTGAGTAAAGAGTCGCCTTGCCACACGGAGCAATTGCTGACATTTGTACTTCACCGTCCGCTCGTATTCCAGCATTAATGATTTCTTCAGAACTGGCCAGAAAAATCTTAGAACACAAAAATTCAATACATATCATTGGACATTGAGTTAATAATTATAAACATGTATTACTGATTCCAAACACTACTATCCACAGCATTCATGATTTCTCTGTTTTTTTTTGTTCTTTTAACGTATACTCACCTACATCACATAATGATGAATGTACAACCATACATGGATGTTACCCATAATTCTATACTTTAAAACAACGGTCTTGCCGACAAGTAAGCAAAATATGTTTATATATGTGTTTTTATTAGGTACCTACACAAATCAAATTTTTCGAGCTGTACTCGCTGGAACGATCCATGCCCAAGACAGTTGCAGAAAAATAGCCAACTCCTAACTAAGTATACTCTAATGTGTACTCAGCTTCTGCCTAGTTTTCCTTACAGTTATAATCTTCGATCTTCGAATCTTTCGATATTTTGATATGTTCAATTTCTTTTCCTTATGTCAAAAAGATATAGATTAAACAAACTCACAGAAAGGCTTCGTATATGATGACGCCGACCCGGTCCTCCTGCACGTTGGGCGACACGATGCACACAATCAGCGAGAACGGATTGTCGGGGATGGGGAACATCACCAGGCGCTTCTTAGGGTTTTCCACTTCCAACGACTAGATCAATTAAATACAATTTTATCTACGAAAATATTGCCGTTGAAAGTATAATTAGCTTTTTTATGAGAAACATTTTTTTTTAATTTTAATAACCATCGCTTGTCATCTATTCGCTTGTTATACGTATATGTATGAATGTAGAAGAAGCGAGAGAGATGTGCGAGGATTGCGCTAAATGGAAATCCATGATCTCTCCCTACCCGTCTAGGTTACGGTTGTGAGCGCATAATTATTTATTTATAAAATATGTTTAATTTGTAAGTGTCGACATACAGGTTCGACGACACTTCTAAAATCCTCTTCCATGTTACTCAAGTACTCGGACTGCTCGCCCACGGATTCAAGAACAAGTTTGAATTTTTCTGACAGCTGAAAATAACATATAAGTTACCCATATGCAACGTTGTATGATAAAATAACATAGTGTAACAATTTCCGAAAGACCAAAGGATCGGAAAGTATCTCCAGTATGCTAATTTTGTCTTTAAATACTTTGTTCTTAACATGTAGCTTATCAAAGAACGCATGGACTAAGTATTCTTTATTCAACTGCTTCGATTACGAACCAATTTTCTTATAATTCTATTGCCTATATTTCACAAGAGCTGTGCCCCGCGGTTTCACCCGCCTTGCAATTTAATTTAACCGACAAGCCTAAGCTGAACCCTTGTTAATATGATTGATCATATAAATCTGAAGTGAACGTACATTGGATTTCGAACATTTACAAGCACTAAAAAATCCCTTTTTAGTGCTCGCCTACGTAATACCAGAAATATCTGTGCAAAATTTCAAATCTCCAGGCCCAGTAGTTTGAGCTAAGTGTTGATGTATTGTCAGTCAGTCATTTTCTTATTATTATATATATTCTTCTATATATAGAAGAAGATTGGATGTATATGTACAACAACATCAATATATGTATGTTGACGACAATTTCATTGGCAATACGTTTCCAAGAAAATAATAAGCTTTAAAGAATAGAATTATATCTATAATACTAACGCATATCTTACGCTTGCGCAACAACATAGACGAGCCGACAGCTTCTATGAAAACATCAGAGTGCTCCCTGCTCACTACCACGAGCAGTGCTTGCTCCCCCTGGCATTCTTGGCGCAGCTGGAACCAAATATTTTAAAATATATCTCTATATAATTATCAGGGCCTAGCTCAGAGCATCTAAATCCGATAGTAGGGAGAAGTTTTCATCTTTGATGATTCCAGAATGGATTATGTGAAAGATATGTTGTTCACACCCTTCTTACACATATCATCATATGTATAAGAAGGGTGTGAACACAGATATGACGGCTGATAGAGGGATATGGAAGAGGAGAACATATTGTGCCCACCCCAGATAAATGAGAGAAGAGCAGGGAGATGATTTGCAAACAAACGAGTTGTTTAATTCATCGATGTAAATTAACATCTTGTTGCGCTAGATTATTTAACAATAACGAAAGAGAGAGAAAAAAATAATGTTGCTCTTATCGTAAAATCTTATTGTAATGAGTCATGATTAGTAATTCCGATTATTAATGGAGATGAAATATATTTATTTTCGTTTTTATAGTCTGGGCAAAGGTACGTTTAAATTTTTTTTCTATTAAGTAAATAAGCAGGTTACGTATATATTTATTTTAGTTTGCAACTGCGCACTCTTGTCGTCAGTTAAGCTCATAACCAGATCCAAGATTTTGCCAGGATCGCTATTTTGAACACTCTTCCGTCGTTGCCGTCTTGTTGAAATCATATTTTTCAAATTAATTAATATATATTAGTTGCTTTAATTAGCTAAGAATCTTACAAAATGACAATAATGACAAGTGATATAAATTTACCTAATTCAAGTTTTATGTTTATTTCATAGATTATTACATTCTTTTTGGTATATTTATTACAAACTAATATATTATGTCAGCCCTTAAAAATAGTTTTACAAAATGCAAAAATCTTTTCGTATCATTCAAAAATGTATGGGGTTAAAATTATCGAAAATAGTCAACCCTATACCTCCTAACGGGAATACATCGAATTACCAATAACCCTGTATAAGCCCAGGGTATGAAAATTTATGAGGAGTAAAATCAAACTAAGCCTTTTACAAGAAACGTTACGGAAACCGATCTTATGCGCAAACTATCTTGCACATTCTTCAGTACAGGGTATACACGGCGGGATAGAAACGCTTGAACCTGGAAATTTAAATTTTACCCCCTTCCTGCTGACAGATTGGTACTGATATTTGGTACAAACCTTTAGTTCTGAGGACAATAACAATTTAATATATTCAGTATCATTGTAAATCCAAGATGGCCGCCACCACAAAAGATTTTTAACTCAACTTTTCAACTCTCTCAATATGGGTATTAAATGGCAGGGCGTGGCTAGATTGGAATGAAAAATGCAAAACCAATATGGCCGCCAAGAAAATGGCGGTATACACTTTTTTCACATCTCCTTCTATATGGGTATTGATGATAGGGCTTTAACTAGACTTGTTAGCGCTGTTGGCGACAACCGGCGCGGTTTAGGTAAGGTTTTAGTCGGCGCGAATCCGACATAATTTGAGGGGAGTCAAATTATGTCGGATTCGCGCCGACTGACGCCCCCATAGAGTCGAATTTTCCTAGGCATTTCCCCACGTAAAAAAAAGAAGGGCTTGACTAGAAGACTCGAGTACATATTAATGATAATTTTCGCAAATTATTAACAATTTTCTATAAATCTCAATTATCGTAACATATATGTACATGTTTATATATACACTAAAACGCATACATAAATGTATCATGCATGCTTTAAATAAAAATGCATTCATTTATCCTCATCTTCTATGTATTTTATAATCGTTCGTAAGGAGTAAACTTCAGTCGCGGGTCGGAGCTGAAACACACACTTTTGTTTTTTATAATTTTAATATAATAAGATAACATGAATGCTAAAAAAAATAGATTTACGATTATTTTTTATCCCCCGACCATTCAACATTTCCTTGCCCTTTTTCCACGTTATATGGTTGTTGTGTGGTGCCCGGTACAGCATGACCGTAGTCCATACTATATAGGTTTTGTCTTTGTTTTTTTTATTCTATTTTAGTATTTAATATAGATGGATTAGAAAAGTAGGTATTCAGGCAAAGATATTACATACTTGCAGACTCCAGGTAACTAATCAAAACTAAAGCAAGTAGCAAGCAATTTATTGCAGGATACGATCCCGCAGTCAGGCGTTTCTCGCGGTACGAATAAAAACTCTGTTGTTTTGTATTTGTAATTTAAAAAAAAATTACGGTTATTTCAGTGAAATCGTGTAACCTAGCCTGGAGAAAACAAAAATGCACGACTAAAATAGAAAATCGAGCTTTAATTTTTTGAACGTCGAATTTGTATGAAACACAGTATCTGGAAGTATATAAACCTACGTATTGAGGGTTTTAATTATTGGGTAGATATGGGTGGACCTGTCACCAACTGATTGTCCGAGCAGACATTTTATAATTGGGCTAGGCTAATTCTAAACGGTCATAAGAGATGGTGGATATCGCATATTTTACTTTATTAAAATAGATAATACACTTAAATGACCGAATATATAACAAAGTGAATGAATGCCACCAAATTATTTTTATTTATTTTAAAATAGTTATACGTTTTTTTCAGAGACATAATTTAATAATAATGATTTTGATCTGTCCAGCCCAATTAACAGAATATCCAACATATCCATCGTTGAAATTTACATAGAGGCTCTATAATCTTTAGATAGTTATTTACTAAAGAGTAAACATAGATCAGTGACCAATCAAAAAGCAAGGCAAAGAATATGTCAGATCAGACAATATCAGAGTCAGACTAAAATAAAAACGGTCAGACGACCCGTAAAGGAATAATAACAGCTGATGGGTGATGAAAAGTGATTTTTCGTTTGTAATATCTCGTATTAAATAAGTTAAGGCAGAATAATAAAATGGCTGAAATTCAAACACTTATGGAAATGGGCTTCCCAAAGGATCGAGCGTAAGTCTAAGTTTGTATTGAAGTAAACGGTGAAATAAAGCTTAGGTTATGTACAATGTTGTTGTTTTTAGTGAGAAGGCGTTAGCAGTTACAAACTACAAAGGCGTGGAGCCTGCTATGGAATGGCTTTTGGCGCATGCCGACGAGCCAGATTTGGGTTCTGGACAAACTATTGAGGGGAGTTCTGGCACCGATGTCGACGTAACTCCTTCCGCTTCGTCTGAACCGGCCTCTGAGGATTCGCAGGTCGCTAAATCTTTTAAATGTGATGAGTGCGGTAAACTATTCAAAAACCAGGATGAAATGGAATTCCATGCGGCGAAAACCAATCACAGTAGTTTCTCTGAATCCACCGAGGAGAAGAAACCTTTGACCGAGGAGGAGAAAAAGGCTCAATTAGCTTTACTGGAGGAGCGAATGAAGCAAAAGAGAAAGGAGAGGGAGGAAAAAGAAAAGGTGCGTCAAATTGTATATATTTAAAATGAAGAATGTGTTAAACTACTATACTTTGATTATCAAGTCCGCCTTGAAATTTGTGTTGTCAGTGCTAGCGCCTAAATGTCTGAATACTTTATATAAATAAATAAGTACACATAACACCAGGGGGTAGGCAGTAATCCTGATTTCCACTTGCCATAATACTGGCACACATCCCTGCTGTTTCTATCCTATATTACTCTTTATAAAACCTTTAGAATGTCACCAACCTGGTCAATAAAAGTGGTGAGATCTCTATCAAAGATAAAGCCAAGCCCCTTGCTGGGCTCTGGTCAGTACTATAAATATAAATGTTTTGGCTTGTTCATCATTATCCCACAAATTATTCTGTAGTGGATAAGGTGTTAAGGTTAAATGTCACATTTTACAGACATTTGATGCCAAGCCATTTCAGTTTCTGTTCTACTCCACTTATTGGCTTGAATGTTTGGTTATAATTTTTCTTAATATCCAATTGATGTCATATTTAAAACATTATCTTTATACAAATTTACAAATATTCTTAAATGACAAATTTTAAGTATATATATTCCAGAAAGGAACAAGATAAGTTGTACTTTGTATTTGATTTATTCATCACCATACATAAATAATAATATTCCAAATTAAATATTTATATGTCCCCAACTGATTGTGAACTTCATGAATTAAAAATTGTACTAAGCATATAATAAAATTCTGAACTGATTCGGAACCGTTGACAACTAGACATATCAAAAGTCAAGCACAGCAAACCTGTTTTTTCTCTGATAACCATCTTCTTAATTTATTTTTAAAATATAACTATCATGTTGAACCTGACAAACCTAAATAACTAACCTATAATAATTATACATTAAAGATTATCATTATATTCCAACCTATCCTAAACTTTAACATAGTAACACTAGGAAAATATACTGTTTATAAACTCACCACTATAAATTCTTTAAACTTTACACTCACAAAATACAGTTCACAATTTGCTGACACCAATAGTAATAGGTACACCAATTATAATCTGAAAAACAAAACACAACAGTCATAATACAAGTCAAAATACAAAAGTACACAATAGTCTTCTCACTCAACATACATGTAAATACTTAATAAAAAGTTCCGTATTTCCTTACCTTCCAGGCCGAAGCATTAGAGAGGGAGCGTCTCCGGATTAAATCTGGTAAAGACCTGCAGGATGCAAAACTTAGACTACAGGAGCAAGAAATGCAGAAGCTGGTAGAGCAAAGACGCCGGGAGAAAATTGAAGATCAAAAAGCAAGAGAGAGGGTGCGGGCGCAAATCGAAGCTGACAAACAAGCTAGGAAGTAGGTATTAATTTCCAAGGAAGTGGAAGACTGCAAGTTCACTTGATGCTTAGTTTATATGTGTTACCAATCAATTGTGAACTTTCCCAGTTTATAATTGGACATATTATAAACTGTCAGCAAATTGTGAACTGAACAAATCATTGACAATTTTACTTGCCATTTCTTGAAAGCTCACCGTCAAAGTCAAATCATCAAGTTGTGAATTTTTATTTTGCTTGCATTATATTAAATTAGTTTAAGTAAAGATTTGTTAAGTTGACTATAAATTTATATCTATAACTCCAGGCTTGCAGCATCTGGGCAAAAAGAGGCTCCGCCCCCTGTCCCGGCGCCCCCGCAACCCGCGCCCGCCACCCCCAAGGTGTCGTACGAGCAGGCACGCATACAGTTACGCCTGCCTAATGGACAGTCACTGTCTCACACATTTGGTGCTAAAGAACAGCTTGCTGCGGTCAGGTAAGCTAATTGATGTTAGTGCTTTGGTTAATGAAAGGTTGGAGCGAACTTTTTTTATGGTAGTAGAGTACACTAAAGACCAAGTTGCCAATCTGATGTTAGTAATTTATCACTTTTTATAAACATCCTCATAAACAATCACACAAGTTGCAGATGTGTTGTCATTGTCACACTTTGTAAATACTTAGCCATCATCAGCCAGCCTAAATCTAAGTATGAACAAAGAATTATGTGGTATACTTGATTTTTTCATTGGCATGTTTGGGCCGTTGCGCGCAAATTTTATTTCGTTCACTTCAGTCCGGTAGGTACCGCTGTGGTAAGACATTCAAAGCACTCTTAAAATTGCATACAGTGCGCCAGATTATTTTAAGGGAATATTAAAAAAGAAGGGAAAGAGATTATGGCCTTGGTAAGATGTTACTTATCAACATAAACAGGTTGCGGTATCTTTTCTTTTATGTTTAACATTTGTACTCTAGTCAACTGTTAGGTTAAAAGAACTGTTATTCCATTTCAGATTATACCTACAAATGAATGCACAGGAGTTTGCTCAACAAGACAACTTCAAGCTGATGACAACCTTCCCAAAGAAGATATTCACCATCGATGACTATGAGAAGCCTCTAGAATTATTGGGTATGTTTCAATATTTAGCAGTAGTAGAGCCCGCAACATCTGTTACATAAATGGTCCGGCAGACCATTGAAATACCACGCCCACACAGACTTTTTGTTTATCCTCTGGTTTTCCCATCCTATGTAAATTAAAGGCCCGCAGGCAATGCATCTGCAACTCATTAGCTTTTTGCAGATGCCTATGGGTAGCATTCATTTAATATCAGATGACCCGCTTACTCAACTGCCACCATCTTCTATAAAAAAATATCCGTAGTTATTTGTTAGTATATTGTGGCAGTTACCAAAGTTCTGTTTCGATTGAGACAAGAACTTTCTGCTCTTTGCTTCATTCAATTGCTTAAATGTTATCTATAATTCTTTTTTGTCTATGTCATTAGTGCTCCCTCTGCCACATTAATGTGGGTTGTATTTTGAATTCAAGTTAAAATACATAAGTGTTTGTTTTTTCGTTATGGTTAACTATTCAAATCTTCTACAGGTTTGGTGCCATCTGCTGTAATCATAGTCTCCAAAGGACAAGGTCAATAGATGTTTAATTACCTCAAAAACTGAATAATATGGACCTTAAAATGAACAGTGTTATTAAAACATCAATGTTTTAATAAATACCTTATGTATAATCTATGATAACGGGAGTTTTCGATATTCTATAATGTATGTGGGGTTTGCAGGTATTTTGCAGCGAAAGTTATGATGAATAAAGTTTGTGTGATTTTGTTGTTGCTGTTTGTCTTCATTTTAAATTGTATCACTAATGCAATGTTTAAATATCCTAGTAAAGTAAATGATATTCTTTTTTATTTTATTTACGACTAACGAACAATAATAAAAAAATGTAATTTACATCAAATTCTGTTTGTATTATTTAGACTATAAAAGTTTGACGGTGAAACAGTGGCTGTCAGTCCTTCTCTCTAACTCTAAATAGTCTACTTTCAATTACTGTCAGTCTTAAAAACTACAGCTAGATAGGATTCATGTACAAGAATGAAATTGGTTTTATGTTTTCTGAGTCCGATGGTTTATTATGTCAACAAGCAACATATTTTTATGAGGTATATGAACCAGTGGTTCATCTGTCATTTTCACTGCTTAAAAGCATCCAGAAAATAATCTACAGGCACATTGTCTGCAGTCTGATAGTAGTGATCTTGAAGGGTTTTATTGTGACTTCGTTTTTTTTCAGTAAAATACATTTTATTCTATTCATTTATTATATAAAAACAAAATTGGATCGAAAAAAAATCAGACTACAAATTGGTTCATAAATATTTCATCATGATCAAATATTTAGCGATAAATAAAATAACAAAATTAATTTATGGTATACTAAATAACAAGATCTATCTAGTTCATAGATTCCCAACTATGACCACCAGAGCTTTTCGTGGTAGGTCCAGCTAAAGGCAAATGGAGCGCGTGTGTTATTCAAGTAAAAACAATTAATTAATAATTACGACCAGTGAGGTCGTAATTGTGATAATAGGCAGACATATAAAATTGGTAAATTTATAAAATAATAAATATGGATAAACACTTAATTCCTTACATTAATGTAGGTACGGTCAATTTATTGGACTTTGTACTACATTGGATTTTTTTCTTGTAAAGATTTTGTCTCTTCTTCTTGGTCCTTAAATGGTGGGAACCTATGATCTAGTTCATAATCTATGTTATTGTTTCCGTTGTTATTCTTAGTGCTACTGATGCTTCGGCGTATTGATATATGTACTTTTAGAATGAATCTCTTGTTCTTCCCCCCTCTCGATTAACTGCCAACCCATTCTTACTATTTGTTTATGTTAAACATAAAAATGAAATGGGAAGTTCCCATTTCATTTTTCTCTCTCACTCAAGGGAATTAGGTTCCCTTGCATTTGAGTTCATTTTGTTTTCTTATTTGATATCAGTATTTTATTGTTACATTGTATACTAAAATCACCATCAAAAAGTCCGAAGCCAATAAAGAATTGGTAGAGACAACATTTGTTTTCTGTAACATGCATGTTCCCTCAAAATCTTTGCCATGTAATATAGTGCTCTTAAAACTACAAAAAAGTTTTATCAAACTGTAATTGTTTGGCAGTGTGTAGTTTCAAGTCTTATATTTTACAAAAGTTAAGTCATGGTATATGAATAAATAAACAAAAAAATATGCAATAAATGACAAAAACAAGATGTTCAAAACAAAACTTACCATGCTTATAAAAGATGAAATTTCACAAATATAAATATTGCTTAAAACGGACAAGTATATCAAATTCAAAGTAAAGTTGTCTATAAATACTCTTTACATAAATAATTATAAGATATGCAATTTCATTAGAAATAACGATAAAATTATTATAAATTACCTCCATATGCGGGCAAGCTAAAACCTATATTTAGGTTACCATGCCATGCACGAAAATTTAAAAAACAAATAATCTTCATAATAATTGCATCAATGGGCATAAAAGTGTAAAAAATATTTTTATGCTAATATAAAACTAACTCATAGTAACATTTTTAAGCATGTCTAGATTTAGAGATCATAAATAAAATTGTAACATAGTGTTATAAACATGAATCCTTCCAAACAAAAACGAACAGAATGTCAATTTAAAAAATTGTGTAAAATTTTGACTGTGTTAAAAATTATTTGAGAGGGTTCAAATTTGTAAAGTGTTCAGTAATAAGCATGAAAGATAGTATCCAGAACAAAGAAATTCGAAGCAGAACAAAACTAGTCAATATAGCTCGTAAACTGAAGTGGAAATGGCCCTAAATAAACAAGGTGACCTTGTAAAGATAGCAGGAAATGATCTGATGTGAAAAGCAGAGATAGAAGGCCCGTGTCTAACGTTTTTTCTTTTAAAAATCAACTTTCATTACTCAGACTCTAAGTTAGACTATGTCATGTCAAGATTATAACGTAAGCCATTGTAACCACATAGCTAATTTGTACAAATTAACATACATATTGCTTGGATAGTGAGGATATAAGACACCCTGTGTAGTGTCACAATTAGTCAAAACTGTGTTCCTTTCGATTATCGTTCCTTTTATATTCAACACACCATCACAATCGTGGGGCTGTAGTGATTTCGTGAAACAGATACGGATTTCACCTAAATAACTTTTACCTTTCTCTTTCCTGCATTCAATGACAGGGTTGACACCTAACTTGGTTTTAACCGAGTTGTACAAGTCCAATACGGAATACTCATTAGTATTTGAGGGAACAATGCCAGACGCTTGTAAAATATCATGCACCATAAATTTACGCGCCCAGTTGAGACCCGTTGAGAAGTATTTGAATTCAGAGTTGAGCGGTTCAAGAACAGCTGCACAAGTTCCATGTTTGTTCCATTCGTGTGACCAGAGTGCGTAAGTTGATGTTCCTAGAACATATTAATATCTCTATTTAAATAAATGCTACAAATGGCGACGAACTTATACAGACCGGATTTATGACATACTAAAGATAAGGGACATTAACAGGAAGTGAAGTTATAATCAAAACAATAATAACCTATACTTGATGGCTAATGGTTGGTTTAGGTTAAAAAACTTATATTAAAAATTACTCAGTACAAAATGGCCATATAGATATGTTGGATATACAAAGCTACTGGGAAAAGTTCTATAATACAGTCTTGTAACTTATATTGCAATCATAATAGCAAAGTCAATCAGCTTTCTTGGTATCAAAGTAACTATTTGTATGGTAAAAAATTGTTAAGCCTGACATTGCCCATATTGTGCCAGGAAATTATACCTGGCACAATATGGGGAATATTATATCCATTTTTATATATAAAAAGGCCTTTAAAATGTTAAAATGAGCATGTTGTTCCCATCACTTTCATGTTGTCACAGCAATCCCATCAGTTTTATTCACACTAGAGATACAAAAGACATTCTCAATTATAAAATATCATCATTGCAATGTATTTATTATTTAACCTTTAACATCACAATTTATTGAGTTTGTATGGAGAATATTTATTTACTTTTCTTAAGTTCGTTCCTCATTACTTATGTATTCAATGACCTTATTGTCAATGATCTTATTTGCTAGATGCTACAGTCATCACAGTATGTTGTAGAGATAACACATGTAAATTTTTAGTAACATCAGAAAAAATATTCATACATATTTTATTCTACACTAGAGTATGAACAGGTTATATAGCGTGGACAAGGGTAATAAATGTATTTTATTTTTTGGTCACCAAAATGGCATAAGTGCATTACACTTATGCCTATTTAATATTTTGAGAATTCAATGTTTCAATGTTTTCTGCTAAATGTGCATTCACAATGTTCCATTTTTTAAATTGCTTCACTAAGTGATTTGCCAATACATTGCATAAATTTATTGTTAAATGGAACAAAATGTTTTCAGCAAAATTGATGTAATTAAGTTAAGTATTTGACTCAGTTAAAACACTTTTGAACAGTGACATTTATCATAGGGTGTGATGGACTTTTTGATACTGAGTATTCTAATGAAAAAAAAAATTATAATAAATACAGAAACTTCTAATAGCTAATGTTCTTTATCTGCTTTAAGCAATCACACTAGACTTGACTACTCAAATAGATAAAAATAATATATTAACAACTGGCTCAAAGGATGTCAAGCGACCACCGCTAACCATTAAAATCCTCAACAATGAGAAAAGTTACAATGCATTGCCAGTCTTTTTCCGAGATACTGTACACAAAAAAAATTAGGAAAAGGCTGTGAAAAAATCTACAACTCATGACTTTCCAGAGAGATATATGTAGAAGTATGGTGTCTACTTCACAGCAGTAACCTGTGTGGTCATTTCTTTTTTTTTGGTCATGATGTTCAATTATCAAACAGCTGCCTCTGTTGCTTAATCCGCCTCTGTACTGAGCACAATCTTACGATGTAGCAATATTCAAATATAGTTTTATATAATAAAAATCATTACCTGATTCAACATTGGTCCATAACTGTTCCAAATTCTTCTCTATAGGCCTGACTTGTTCCGGATCGAAATGCCAAGTTCTGTTACAGAAAGCTGGCCCCAGAGTGCCTAGCTTAGTCGGCCAAATGCCGTGAATAGTCCATGAATCTTTGTTAGAAGGTAGGTTGCACGTATGTGTATGATCATGTTCCTTCCATTCTATGCACACAGTTGCGGGCCAACTTTGAGTAAAAATTAGTAAGTCCCACTGCGGTTCAGTCTTAATTTCTCTGAGTTGTACATAATTGATACTGAAACAACACAACAATAATTTATTATAGATCTATCTATCTAGCATTGTTTTCAAATCAAAGACTATTTATAATACTTACCCCAAGCATATTATGAACAAAGCGCGAAGGACAGCATTTATCATCTTTTTTTCAATGGAGAGTCATGCAGTATGTCTAAATAAAAATGAGAATGACGGGACGCATAAATTTTACTGTTATTACGCAAGTTTGGTTTTTGTCATAAAAACTACAAATATTTTGTTTTTGCAAACTGTGCAAACTGGCTAATTTTGACATTAATTACACGTCATCTGTCAAACTAATGGCATGACGACACAGATTATCTAAAATATATTGCACAGAATGAGAGATACGCTATTAGTAATTTTTATAAAATATTTTAATGTCGTCAATGAATCCTTCTCCTAAAATCATAAAAGACTTTGTATTTAATTGAAATAACTTATTGCTTCTAATATTTAAAATTAAATAGGAAATAAGTTCAATGTGGAGTCGAATACCTTAGAACAACCTTATTTCAACATGAAGAAAAAAATGTATGAAATTACTATCCATCGGTAAAGTTTCTGCATTCCGACTATAGATTGTTCTAATTATAAAAAAATGGGATTGCCTTTGTTTTTTGTTTGGGTTTGATTTTTTAAATTGTCGCGCTTTTTCATAAGTCAGACTCTACAACACGTAATTTATCACGTGCTTAGCGGCAAATAATTTAACGAGGAATCGTGTCAAGAAAACAATAATCAATCTGTAGAGACATTCAAATCAGATGATTTATATTGAGATGCTTACCCTACGCACTAACCTCATATCTGAACACTGCCGCACTTCCCCGAACCTAAGAAGGGGACTCACAGCGATCTACTTGCGAGAGCTTCCGTAAAAAGAGTCTCGGACTCGGCAGTGACAACCAAACCTTATGATGTATTTTTTATTCATAGAAGGTGGTAAAGGAGCAAGCAAATATAAAAAATGACATTACCTTTTCTTATTTATTCCCTCCCTAGTTAAAGCATATATGTTATTATATTTTTTATCGTAGAAGGTGGCAAACGGACAAGCGGGTCACCTCATGTTAAGTGACAGCTACCCACTGGCATCCGCAACAAGCAAGTGAGTCGAAGATGCGTTGCCTACTTTTAATTGACAGAGGAAGGGATAGCCAGGAAAAATAATGTTTCCTTTTCTTCTTACCTATCCCCTCTCCGACCAATCTCCTTTCTCTTCCAAACCTATCAATATTATGAAAAGATGGGAAAGGGTGAGGACAGAAATAGGGCCTCCGGCACCTCACTCATCAGTCGAAACGCAGAAGCAATACTTCTACTTCACGCCTGTCTTCTGTGAGGTCGTGGTATTTCACTGGTCGAGCTGGCCCATTCGTGCAACAGATGTTGTGGTTGCGAACTCTACCACTGTTGTTAAACTATGTTTGTAAACATGTGTGTAAACTTTATAATTGTTTAAAAGAATAGATGACCTGCTCTGCTATATACAAGATGTACAAGTAAATTGCACTTTAAAAAATATTTTATTTATGACTCAGTTAATTTATACCTTGTTACATTGCAAAATATGATTGTTGTAAACAAACAAACGTCATTTACCATACAGAGTGGCTAATACACTTTTTTTGTACTTTTATCGGAAATGTTGTAATTTTGTGGCAATCGCCCACGATTCACACTTTATCCCAATAAAGTGATGGGAAATTGTGTAAGATGGATATCTAATGTTATAAGGTAATATGAGAAAAAGTAGTTTTTCGAAAATATTTTGGCATTTATGAATTTTAACGGAAAAACCTTTGTTTACGAAAATCATATCTTGTTGTGAAACAAGGTATACAATCTTCACGATCCACACTTTTTACTGTGATATTACCGTTCTCATATAATCTCATTCCACGTTATTCTTCAGCCGTCACTCGCTCGGGTGCTCTTTACAAAAAGTTACATCGCGTGCGTTACGTTACGATGATCAAGTATCCCCAAGATTTCTTTAAAATGCATTATAAACCTTCTCTACGAACGCAATACTTATAAACACAATTAAGAAGCCGAGGAATTTACACTTAATACATATTAAAAACCATTTAAAAAATCAATTAAAACCTAATATGCTTCAAAAAATGTAGTTGAAAAAATTTAGAATTTTTATTCTGTTGATAACATCAGATAGCAAACAAACAATTAACACGTTTGTAAAATGCGCCCTTATAACCTTGCACTCACAATATAATTATACTTTTTCCTGCAAGTGATTATGGCATGGCACCTTTTAAATTTAAAAAAATAATATTGCGCTATCTGCGAAATCGTATCGTAAGGACTAAATAACTATCATATTTACAAAGCAATTTCTTAACAATATGATTAGTCTTTTACACGAATATAGCTTAAAATATATGCCAAAAAGGTTTTATTTAAGATAAAAAGTGACTTTCAAGAACAGGTGATCTTATAAGATCTTGTAATAAATAATAATAAATACTATTAATTCTTCTATCATATAGAAGACATTCTTAATTTTTCTATTAAAGATAACATAAAATTTCACGAAATGAACTCTGTACAAAAAATATTAATTTGTAATGAAATAATTTCGCGCAAGTGAAAGATAGTCACCTCAGTAGGCATAGCAACTGACCTACGACAACTTGACCTTCGACCCCGCGCCCTTCAAGAGCGTTCGGCCTCGAGACTAGAGAGAAAATATTCGATAAAGAAATAACATAAATTCATGAAAGCAATATAAAGCGAGAGATGTATTCCCAAATGAAAACGTTATTACGTTATTACGTTACCTAATGTCGATTTATATGTCTATGTTCAAATACCCAATTTTTTCTTAAGTACTGCTAAATATACTATCGTATACCCTATTCCAAATGACATCCTAAATAATGTAAGCACAGGACACACCTCGCCTATTACGTTAAAGTTCGTAAATTGGAAAATATTTATGGAAATCAGCTTTTTCTAACATTAGCTATCCATATTAAACAATTTACTTTATCTCACATTTTCCAAAAATAATATAATGTTTCCGATGAAAATATAATTATTTTAATGGCCGTCATGTATGGTAAGTGACGTTGTGTATAAATTTTAGGTGTTCACTTACGGTCGTCTTACGTCACAATCGTCATCACAATCTTAAGCTTAGTTCGAATCCTAAACAAAAAAGCCAGTACACTATCCTGTCTACCATTAATTCCTATAATGGGTTCTAAGGTATTCCTTTATAGCTATTGCCATTGAGGGAAGCTAATATGCTGTTAAGGCATTCTTTTCTGTAGGTATGTAATCTTGGGCTGTATTATTATATCGAATTTCTTCAACGACATTGAAACGACGTCACCAGGTATTTTTTTATTTATCACAGTATTAAGATGTTTGAATTCCTAACATGGCCTTTCGAACGCCTTGCCATTAGCTATTTATTTACAATTTCCCCCTGTATATCTTTGTATTAGAGAGTAACTCGTTTAGGGTTCCGTACCCAAAGGGTAAAACGGGAATCTAATACTAAGACTCCGCTGTCCGTCTGTCATCGGGCTGTATCTCATGAACCGTGATAGTCAGACACTTGAAATTTTCACTGTTTCCGCTATAACAAAAAAACAGAATAAAATAAATATTTAAGTCTCATACAGCAGACATGATTTTTTGCTGTTTTTGTAGATAATACTTCACTTCGTGCGCGAGTCCGACTCGCACTTGGCGGGTTTTTTCCCTTCGACTTTTCCTTCTTCCATTTTCTTCCCAACCTACCTACATGAAGGTTTGTAATTTTTTTCTTGTTTTTGCAGTTGATAATTGCTAGTCACAAAAAATCAGGTGAACCGATCGATTATTGCCACCTTTTCTTTGTAAAAATCTTATGTTAGACACATCATGAAACCAACCGATATTAACTTTTCATCTCTTCTTGCTTTGACGTGTGGATTTTTGCATTACATAATTATTCATTATCGTCAATATATTTCTGTAAATGTGAGGCTTCTGTATATTTTTTAATTTGTTACAACAAACCAAGTGAAGTGACCACTTATTGTTTACAAAATAATGGGATTAATTCATGTCTTCAAGGTGGTTTTCTATCTAGATAACTTTTTCAACGCAATTGTATTTGCCATTATGATGGCAAATATGGATCTCAGATGGACTTGATGATATAAATACCTATATAGAAAAAAATAACATGAATAACCTTCAGTTATTAGTAGTTTAAGTACGACGGAGGAAGGAGTGCAACGAATCAAAAAAAAAAACTAAAAAAGATCAAAGAGTAATACAAAATGTGTATGTATACTAATTATATTTTATACTATAAATATGTTATACAAAATCACCATCAAAAGTGT
Organism: Papilio glaucus; assembly: GCA_000931545.1. Taxonomy (NCBI): domain Eukaryota; kingdom Metazoa; phylum Arthropoda; class Insecta; order Lepidoptera; family Papilionidae; genus Papilio; species Papilio glaucus. The sequence continues at coordinate 67,649 of JWHW01001086.1, forward strand.
TGCACAGACAGTGCCAGCATCATCATTAGTAACATAGGACTTTCCCAGAGAACCGGCGAGTGTAGTTACCCTAAAGCATGAACTATAAGGGCAGGACCTTGCAATGTCAGTAGGGCGACGACACGTCCTTCTGTCGCTGACCGTTATCACTTGCCCCGCTAAGTAGAAATTTCACTTTAAATGAGTATTAAGATTTAAAATAATCTCACAATTCTGCTAACTCTGTGGCAGTGGTACAGTGGTCTTTTATTGACCTCGCATTACTACTGGAAAATAATAAAATATAAACAGATTTTTATATTGTCTTGTCTGTAACCCGCCACACTATGGCACTATTTCAATGACGTCATATTAGTTTCAATCATGACAGTGACAGCGCAGTGATGGTACAGATGTCTGAATCCCAGGACAATGCCTTCAGCAGGCTCTATGCTTCAAACTACTAGAGATTTTTTGAAGGCTTGCAAATTTCCTGGCGATGGTTTTCTTTATTGCTAAGCACATGATATAGGCGGACCACAAAAACCAAAATGGTAAGAGGCTTCTTTAGTGCTGGTACCACGTTTGAATGTAGCCTTCTAACTCGACCCGTGCCAATGATGGCAGTAAGATATTTAAAAGGTGGTTTATTTACATTTTAACGAGATCTAAAATCCATTTTAATTATTATTTAATTGACGCCCGGTCGGCCGTCCCAGGTATCGCTGGAAACATGAAGTTGAGAAGGACCTGCTTCAACTTCGAAACTGACGAGAGATGGCGCGGGATCAGGGAGACTCTTGTCGGAAGCCAAGGCCCACTTTGGGTCACCGCGCCACTCTAGTTAGTTAGTCGTATGTGTTGCCAAATCTGATAAAGACTCAATATAAATTTAACAAAAAAAATAGCAATACCGTTGATTCTTAGTGTAGTCGAAAAAGAAATATGGAAAACTGAAAATTTTATAGAATAAAAGGCAATAAAGTGGTTCATACGAATAAACAACTTATGGCAGGAAACATATCTACATTGTTTTCCATTTAATAAGATACATTTTGTATGACCCTTTTGATTTTCATGTTTGCCTAATATTTTATTTTGATGTATGAGAAATTAATACTTTCTCGCATCAAAACAAATAAAAATTAAAACGATTTCCACGAGTTTACAGAGTTAAATAGGTCGTAGAAATTCTCCAAAACTCTCGTAGTTAAGTCATTGCACCCGTTCGTTTGACACAATATACGAGTTTTCGCGGCAATTGCGTACAATGGCCAGTGTATTTCGCGCGTGCGCGGTCGCGTGCTCGCACTACCGCTAATTGGTAAGAAAAACGCGTCACGGAGGGTGCAGCGGCGCGCGCGCGGTTTTTACAACGCCCACCCGCCCGGAAACCGCACGAACGAGCGTTTTTTTTAGTCGCATCGCATTAATTTTTCAAACGATCAGGAGCAATGTCCGTGTATTATTAATTTATACTTATAATCTAAGACAGTAGCGTTACGTGGTGCCTTCGCCGATTTATATTGCACCGGAACTAGGCGATATTCTGTGCTAAAGATAAGTCAATGATCTTCAACGATAGTGTGGATGATTTATGTAATCAATGATGCAGGCTGTATTTATATTTATATATTGACATAATGATAATTCTTGTGTTTTTATGTTGCTATTTTCATATGGTAGTAGTTTATATAAAAACGTTTACTTTGAAATTCTAATTATGAGTAGCATCTGAAATTGTTATTGCTAACAAAAGTTTTTGTGGCAAATATCTAAAGTTAGTTCAATGTCGAAACTCATAATGTATATTATGAGATTAATTTCTGTTTGTATCGATGCGTGTAAGCCGCCTCGGCCGCTCGTCCAAGCGTACGTGTAACTAATCGATTCATTGAAAAAACTCCAACATTGCCGCTTTCTAAGTACTGATTATGCTATTGCCATTACACTGTGGACGACAAATAAATCATATTTTGATTCCATAAACTTCTAAGCAATCATGTAATAATTTATCAAACGGAAGCTTACTAGTAGACGTCAGTAGAGAATATAACTTCCTATTATTTAAACGTGATTTAATTTATTATTGTGGACCTTGTAACTTAAGACTATATAAACATTTCACATAGTTAATATACAGGTATACCACCGCTATACAGCATACAGGGCCTACCAACCTCATTCAAAAATGTTGTGGATAGGAAAGTTTACTTAAAGGGGAGTTCATTTTAATTTTAACTATTAATTTTTAAAAACTGTTGGAATTTTTTAACAAATCCTTTCTGAGCCGAGTAAAAATGTACGTTAATTGTTCGAAAATAAATTGTTTGCTTTTGTATTGTATTTGTTTTTAAATAATATTTTAAGATGACGTTTTAAATTTTATGGTCTTCCTTTTCTATGGTCTATATTTGGAGAAGAATAATCCATAAAATTTATCGAGTGTCATTTATTAAAAAGAAAATAAAAAAGTTGATTAAGTGTGTCGTTTTTCTTTTTTTACAGAGTTTGAGATTTATTTATCTATGGAGTGCCGGTGAACTGTTTGAAACAATTTCTGCTTATGAATTCCACTATCATACACGACAGAGATTCCATCCACGTCACTTGGTTTCCATTCCAAAAGCGTACTGTTTTATAAATGTGCGCTCACGCCCCTAACCCAAAGGGCTAGGCAGAGAGGCATTCTGCCTTCTTACTAAAAACCCTATCCATTTTATTTTCATACCGATGTATACTTCAACAACTGCCCTGTGAAATTCCCAAATCTTTGACGGGTATTTCGAAACCGATATGGGCCTTCAAGAAAGAAGCGTAGTTTTTCCTTAGAGTCGACAATGCACCTCTCGCGTAAAGTGTCGTTGATATACATTGGCTGTTATGATCACATAACATGATACTCGCTTACCCGTTTGACCGGCAAATCGAAATCTTGCTCCGGCCATATTAAAAAAACTGAGCTTTTAGCGAATAAATTAATACATTTTTCGTTATAGACTTTCATAAATATTATATTTAATAATAGTGTTCCTTTTGTTGTAGTGAAAGTAAACCAAGCGGGTCCTCGTGACGCACACTTGCGTAAGTATCGAAATTAATTCCGGTCACATCACTACCATGAGTCACTCGCCGGCGATCGGTCCCCGGGACCTTTCAATAGCAAGGCTGTCGCGCTCTTTAACATACAATGTTACCAATAGACGCAGCACACGTCTAGCTATTGTGCTATACTCATATCGAATATTTTATTTGATTCTCTGTTACGGTTTCACACTATATAATGTTTGTATAGTTAATTCTAAATGTATTACATTGTATACTGATTTTATACTATATCTACGCTTTTATGCTCCATTTATAGCGAAATTCTTCGTCCCACGTTAATCATTTGATTGCAGGTTGAGGGGCTAGGCCGAAAAAGGTCAATGACAAACGCTACCAAAAACCGACATCTTTTTGCATGATTTTTGAGGTACTTATATTTAAATACATGTGTGAATGTTGTTGCCATTGCTTTGGAACACTCGATGACTGCTTTGACGGGTGATGTTGTATGAATATAACATATCTATAGTATAGTATAAAATATCATTGATGTGAACAAAAATTACGAAAGTTGCCATAACAAAAGGGCCATAAGCCATTATTTAAAGACCGCAATATGTAACATACTTCAAGAAATTTTATCTGTTCCTTTAACTTATAATGTGTGATGTGATTATGTGTTTTTTTAACTTTAACCATTATGTTTTTTGTCAATTAATTTTCCTCCTTTTTCTTCCGTCAGTATGACATTTGCGTAGGCGACGCGTAGCGTAAGGAATGTAGTTTAAAATAACTTTATGGCGCTGTGTTGCCCTTTTCGAAAAATAAGATAGCCTATGTAAAAACAATCGTATAATATGCAGAAGCCAATTAATATAAAGTGAATGCAGGCAGGTCGCAATTTGTGAATTCAATTTTTATATCTACAGGGTGAATGTTTGCGCTACACGCAATACTTTCTCCGCCGTATTTCATTTTTAACCTTTCACTATTAGTAGTACGAAGCCCTTTAACGAATTAATAAACGGAATTAAAATATACTCTGCGCGACTGTTTATGTGGCACGTTCTTAAAGGATGAATTTTTATTTCATATTGATGATCATATTGTAAAAATCGTACTTCTAGTAAAAATACATATATAAAAGAAAAAATCGACTGACAGCAACGCGCAGCCCAAACTACTGGGCCTAGGGTCTTGAAATTTCGCACAGAGACTTTTGTTATTACGGCGAGCACTAAGAAAACATTTTCTAAGTTCCTCTTGAAGGTCTACTAACGTAGGGAATGAAAGTTTGTTTGGAGAAATTATCCAATATAATAAATTCAATGTAAGTTGACCTCAAATCTATATGATCATATTAAATAAGGTTCAGGTTAGGTTGGACAATTGTCGGTTAAATGAAATTGATCGGTGGGTGAATAGTATAAAAACATTTTTATCTACATAATACAAGGAGCACCCATAACCGACGAGCATGTATGCGTAGATGTACGAATGTAGAAGAAGCAAGAGAGGTATGCCAGGATCGTGACAAATGGAAAGCCATGATCTCTGCCTACCCTCTGGCTTACGAGCGTGAGCGCATACATATTTATATATTTTTATCTATATAATATATTTAGGATTAATTAAACCATGGTGCATTTTAAACAATCTCATCGTATTTAGATGCTGATAGGTAAACGGTTCATAGATTGTCATAAAATACGACTCTAGTTCATTGTTATGCCACGTATTTGAATAGTCGCCCATATATCCGTTTACCCTAAATTCCGATAGATAGATTTAAATTAGTCAACATTAGAAGCGAGTTGCGCGCGCGCACGCCACCCTGTGACGTCAGCAGGAATCCGCTTCGGAAGTGAGTCAGTGGTGACTCAGGAGGAATGCTCGCAGCAGCCTTCGTTTTTGTGACGTGTTCTGTTTTGGTTTTATTTGAAATACAATTATGCAGTACGTTTTAGAGGCACTCGCCTTTTAGTTCTGGTAAAATATGTGACGTTGCTTTTATTATTTTTCGTAGTATTAACACTAAACATCTTTGTATTTGGTAATAATTTATTGTTATAGCCTCAAGAATAACAATGATTCTTATTCGTAAAAGTTGATTAACTTGTACTCGTACTTTGTTGTTTGTGTTAAAGAGAATTCAAAAAACGATATTTTGTCCGCAGGTCTCATCAGATGTCACGATGTAAACTTCTTTGTATACTGCACAAGAACACCGCTATGATGTCATTAAACGCAGGTCTAAAGTTATTATGTTCGAGAAATAATACACATTTCCAATGCATTATTATTTAATTGAATTAAGTTAGTAACGCTTGTAATGCTTTATATGCTCGGCCTTGTTTTTCTTTGTTTAAAAATATTCAATTAGAATTTTTGTCATTACTTACTTATGACTTAAGTAGACGTGTGTATTTTTTGTACGTAAGCAAAGGACGTAGTTGCATTACGTCATTGTGCCGGTCGTACGTATGAGATTAACTATAATAATTGTTTATTAATAATAATTAATAAACAATTATTACATTATACTAAATTATACTCTTGTGCTTATGTTTTTTATTGATATTTTTATCAGACTGAGATACAATATAAAATAGTTTTTTAAGATCATATACCAAAACGAGAGAACGGAATTGCCAGGCATACATTGGCCATATTCAATCATCAACCCTTATATCGTGTTCACACTGCAGAAAACATTCACATGAAACTCTCTTTTTCTGTCTGAAAATAACTTAGATGGCAATATTTGCCAAAATTTTTTAAAGAGTTGCGCGCGCGCACACGACGACGTCGCGCTGTGCTTAATTGTTACATTTAAGTAATAAAATTGGATCAATTTTTGACTTGACTGT
>JWHW01001086.1:86878-100963 GCA_000931545.1 Papilio glaucus
TTTTAATGGCTGTTAAAAAAAACAATAACAGAAGCCAAGTTGTATCAAGATCGTGTAAAGAGAAAATCCATAAATCCTACTGGCCTCTCCAGATGATGAGCGTGAGTTGCATGTACGTATGTACGCCATTGTTTTATTTTGTGTCATCTAAAAATTAGTAACTTTTTTACTTATTAACTAAATCATAAATTAAAAGTGAAACTGGCACATTCGATGCGTTTCAAAACTTCAATTGCTAAAGTAAACACGCGTACGAGTAACTGTACGTGCACATACACACTCCTACAAACACGAATCAATTCTCCAATTACAAATTCAGTGTTGCATTTCATATCGCCACATTTTAAAAACGGAATGCGGACATTTAAAGCAATTTTATTTCCTGATCTCATTTTGACGAATTCGTTTATTACGAACTATTTTTTAATTGTTTACTAGAAAATATTTTTATCACATAAATAAGCAGCAAGTTTTATTACGTTTCGTAATAAAACTTGCTGCTTATTTATGTTTTGCTTATTATCAATCTACATTTAAAATAAAATTTAAATCTATAAAGCAAAATGTTATGAACCTTATTATTTAAATTCATTTCAGTTAAATAATCTGATATATAAGTCAAACTGTTATTTTAACAATATTTATTAGTGACTATTTGCCGCGTTGACTTTATCGGGACCAACTATAGGTCTATTTATTTTCCTCACTCATCATCTCCCGGCCCTTTGCCGACTTTATGTGGGGTCGGCATAGCTGGTTTTCGACTTCCACATCGATCTATTGTCCGTCATTTCATTCGTCACCCCTTTCTTGATCACATCACCTTTCACGCAATCCATCCATCTTTCCTAAAGCCTTACCCTACCGACATACTCTTCTACATTCATATCTAAAACTCTCTTTGTCACATGCCATTCTTCCCTCCTGATAACATGCCCAAACCATGCTAACCTTTTGCTCCTTAACTTTTCCACTATCGATGCCACTTTCAGGCTTCCTCTAATATACTCGTTTCGAACCTTATCCACCACTTATATCGACCAGATCGTCAAATTTTTATTCAACTAACACTCTAACACACAAAAAATAAAAAATATATGATCATGCTTCTAGCAACTCAAATGACATTTGATCGGATGTTTGACAAGGTAGGTAAGGTATTTTTCCTTTGCCTTTGCCTTTCTGAAACCGGTCGAGGGTCCACAACCACTATGATACAAATAGTCAATCAGGAAAATAATTAAGATTTAAATTAAGATAGCTTTATTTCTCGTTACACGGATTATTTAAATTTAATATTTACATAACAAATCTATGCCTATTTCAACACTAAATTAAAATCATCATCAAATAAGATCATCGGTCCACCTTGTGGGAGCCCTACCTGCGCTGCGTCGACCTGTAAATGGCCGCCATTCCATGATCTTCCCATCCGGCCATCCGTTCTGCGAGCAATGATTCCGACCCATTGCCACCAATATTTATGTTTCACCAAATTTCATTAGTATTTAGAAGTTAGTATTACTTCTATTTTGATCTTCATTGTAAAGACTGCCTAGAGCGGTTCCAAGCATCCTCCAGGGCTATTGAAAAAAAAAGAAGATACTAGTCAACATCTTCCTCTCTGTCGTTTTTCTGGGCCACCAGTGCCCAGCTATTTTGTGGTCCTCCTTTTCTTCTTTTATTTTTAACTAGTGACTCGCCCCGGCTTCGCACAGGTAGCACAAATTATGTTTATCCGATCTTTACTGGACTTTACTGGACCACCCGCTTGGCTAATCTAAATATTTCCTGAAAATTTCATCGAAATCAATCCAGCCGTCGAGTCTAGATATTCCCTCTACACTCGACGGCTACATACACATATATAAATATAAATTGGGAACCAGTTAGTTATTTTTTTTCCTCTTCGTCTTGCACTCTGTCTACATATATGAGACTGCGGTTTCACCCGTCGCGCCTTTAATTACTTGCTTAAAGTTTGTCCCTCTGTTCTATCTTCTGAGATCCTAAGCGTCGTGGCGTGTCGATGCTATATAACCTATAAACTTCTTTAATCATAGGACTAACTTCCGTATTTATAATATTAGTAGGATTATTAACCGCATCAAGATGATGGCGGAATTACAGCAGCTATAGTTTGCATTCTACATAAAACTTAATTATTGCCCTGGCTAAGACAAAGCACAGCGTTGCTCGTTTTTATTCTAAGAACCAGGTTAGGTCAATGACTAAGACGGTATTCTTTGTATTTATTTAGAGGTTAGGCGATGAACTCTGCCGTATTTACCTGCTGCATTTGCTACCTGCCACCAACGGGTTGATATATGAATCGGGCTTGGGAATTTTCGAGACGATCGCCATGATAATCGACGTTTATCCGGAACAAACAATCAAATACTTCATCTTTATCGTATTGATATCGTTGTCACGTATTACACAGCAGTAGAACCAACACCAGCATTGGCAGTAGGACGTCTAGCAACGCTAATTGGCAGATTCAGAGGGAGCGACTAGGTGCCCCCAAATCATCATAATTCTTCCGTGGAAAATTTGGAAGTAAACTTGACAGTTATTATTGTATTTAATTTTTTTAGTGAGCATTACACTACTACCTTTTTATGCGTTAAACTATATAAACCATTGTGTGCTTCATTAGTTCTTTCATTGTAAAAAGATAAAATCTACTTTAAATTTGAAGAAAAAATTGCTGACAACGCATTTCTAACACTTTTCATTTTTGCGGAATCGGGTGTTAGATAGAACTTAACATCAATTTTTAAAAGAATTTACCTTAATTCATATTACCTATTATTAATATCTTTCTATTGGCATGGTAGAAATTTCCCAGGAGGACTTCAAGATATTTTCAATCCATTTATATTTCAATTAGACGAGACATGCGTGTCTCGCAGAAAATCGGTCTTAGATAAAGAATTATATAGATTTGACATGAGCGTACACTCATAAAGGTAGGGTAACACAGATATACAATGTGTGAAAATATAACCCGACCAATTGTACATTGCGATCGTTTATTCGCGTGACGTCATTTGCATGGCAAATCCAGATAATACTTGATCCTAGATATCGGCAAACTGTCCCGACGTTCTGAAACTGTGCACCTTTATGTTGCAAACTTTGCACGAGCATAATGTATGCAAAGCTTTTTCCATTTAACTAATTGGTAATTTAATTTAAAAGTTAACAGTGGTAGAGCCCACAACAACAACATTTGTTGCACTGCAGGGCCGGCTCGACCGGTGAAATACCACGACCTCACAGAAGACAGGCGTGAATAGAAGTATTCTGCGTATCGTATGATGAGTGAGGTGCCTGAGGCCTAATTTTAGTCCTCTTCCCCTTACCATCCTTTACTACTAAGGAAAGGATGGGAAGGGGAAGAGGAGTTAACGGATAAGGGGATTAATAGGAAAGGAAATAACCATTTTCTGTTTATTCCCTCTTTCCAATAGAGGTAGACAACACATTAGCTTATTGTAGATGCTTATGGGTAGCAGTAACTTGATATGGGGTGTACCGCTTGCTCGTTTGCCACCTTCTACTATGTAAAAAAAGCTATCCTATAATAATTATTCAGTGTTTTTGGATTTTGAACGTAATTTTTTTATTGTCATTAAAAAGTAGCAAATTCAATGGCCAGGTTTTCTTGTAAGATGTTAATACACATAATACATTGGCTATTGACAAGGCTCGGCTAATATAAGAACTTTTTATCGCGAGCGCGCGGGGACTGTTGTTCAAGGTTACATCGTCCATAGACTAAAAATACCATAGAGAATGGAAAATGAATTACTCACTTTTTACATATCGTTTTTTATTACCTTTATTACGCAGTGACCAGACTGAAATTAAGTAATTGTTGAAACTGGTTGAAATACGTTTACGTTATGTAAGAAATGTTAAAGAACATGAACAGAAATAATATAATTACTTTAGATTTCTTTGTCTATTCCTCTCTCTCTCGGAGAGGAGGCCTGTGTTCATGCAGTGGGGAAACATACTAAAAAAAGCTTATTTATTATTATTATCTATTTCAAATAAGGACTGCCGACAGAAGGAGAAACGGAAAACAGATGGTAATAGTACAAAAATAAATAAATAATCAACAAAAACAGACTCTCGCTTCTTAACAAGAATTCAAGATTCGAAATTGAAAAGTTCGTCAAACTGTTCCAAATACAAATAAGCATGTAGAGCATGTGAGCATGAGCACGAGAACCTATAAGATTATCTATCTTCTACCAAATAACGCGGCTAAAGAAGTTTTCACTTCAAAAATGAAATCGGAAATAAGGATGATGTAATTACGATGATACATATTGTACACAACGGTTATGTACAGTTTCAAATTGAATAATATTGTCGCTTGTCTATGACGTCGACCTTCACAACACAAGGACTTTGAGGAAGGTCGGTCCTCCGTAGACAGAGGGCAGACTCCCTCAACCCAGAGGGCACACTCCCTCCGCCGAGGGTGACGACAGGGAATTTTACATTATACCTAACCTCGAAACGACCTCGAAAACGAGTTTGCGAAACCTTAGAGTCGAGTTCGTGCCATCTTGTTTCTATTCGGATATTTTTATTTTCGGTCATTATACTTTACGCATGTATTAAAACTGATTTTTTACTTTGATGTTATATTAATACTTATTAATAGGCTTGTTCCGAACATCCGCGGACAAACGGTTTTTAGCAATAAAGTTTGGCACGAAGCTTTTTGCGGTTGCGTGTTTGCGTTTTATGTTGCTATGTACCTAAAAAAATCCAGTACTGCGGTTTTGTCTTTTTTGATTTTGTCATCATGGTTAAAGTGTATGACAAAGCGCAAATAAATTAACGACATGTACACTTTAAATAAACCATAAACGAAGTAAATGACCACAATAAATCAAGTTAAACAAAATAAGATACATTTTTATCATGTAACAGGATTAGAAGGGGTAACGAACTGCCGCTGAGGAGGTCTTTGTGTCGTTTGGCTGGCTGCCAATACGATCGCGACACGTATATATTGGTGGCACTGCAAATATTAGACATTTGTCTTAAAATGTTTAATATAAAATGTAAAAAATACATGTGTAAATTGTCAGAGAACACACCTGTTTAGTTTTGATGGGCGCCGCTGTTCATTAACACCAGAAGAACTGCAAAAACGTTGGAGGAAAGAGTACGCTCTTTTCTTAATGGATCCTAAGTCGTATTGATTTGGGTATACCGCTGCCGCGCGAGGGAATTATGCTAGTTATATGAGGTAGGTAGGGAGCTAGGTATAGAATTATTTTAGTTTCTCTGTCCTTGTTTAAAATAAATACCTAAGAAATCACATTTAACTCAAATAACGCCTATTTCTGTACATTGATCTCTATCCTCCTTTCACACATATTTACAACCCGCAAATGTAACGTGATTGACTCATTCTCTGTGCAAACATTTCTTTGAAAAAATTGCAAATTATTATCTTTGAGCTTTGTGATTTTTCAAGTGAGCAACGTTGCTTTGAAGAGGGCGTAGTGCGCGTACTCCAATCTCCTTAGTAGAGGGATCCCTTGAGAGTCTCGGTCCAAGACGTTGCTCATCATATTATCGAATTGGAAACGCAAGAAAGGATGTAAAGTAAGGATGCTACCAGACTAATTGATCGATCGCTGAATCGATAGAATGGGTTAGTGGACGTCGATCGCTAGTTTCTACCATACTAATAGATCCACGTTGACCGATGCGATCGATCGACGATTGGTCTGGTAACACCCTAAAGCTGTAAATGTTGATAAGGAGACGGAGGGAAAATTATGTAATTCTAGTGGACATTTAAATACGCAAGCAGTGGTGGCTCAGTGGTTTAGGCCCCGACTTTACGTACTGTGTAGGTCGCGGGTTTGAACCCAAGCTGACGCTTACCTTTGTGTTGATTTATTTTATCTGTTTAAAAAATGGTGAAGGAAAACATCGTGTGGAAACCGGCATGTCTTAGAACCAATACATTCGAAGACATGTGACATCCACCAACCAGCACTGGGCCAGCGTGGTGGATTACGGCCCCTTCCCTCTCTCGGAGAGGAGGCCTGTGCCCCTGCAGGGGGGAACATTCTAGAAAAGGCTGATTTGTTATATTATTATATATTATATTTAAATACGCTACATCCTATAAAATGCATTTTATGGTTAATAATAGTACTTTTTAAAGTTACCTTAGTTCTCATAGTCGTGGCTCATAGTCAACTTCTTTGTCCTCACTCCACCGAGATTAAAGCCAAAATGGATACTTAGCGGCATCCATCAGTCTAAATGTAGCCGGAGTATATACCTAAAGAACAGGTATCATATAAATTCAACAATTAATTATTTCCCGATATACATTCACTCCATAAAGTGGCGACAAAATTAATGTGTTTTATATTAAACTAGATTGATTGCTCCACAATTTTTCTTGTGGTGGTAAGCTAGTGGTCGCACCGCAACAGGCGACCAAGATCGCGCAGCCGAATCGTCGCGGTCGCGGTCGCGTTTCGCGGTCGCTAAAATCCGAATAGATACGCATAACGCTACCTTAATACGAAGGGGACTTGTGCATGTGCGCAGCTGTCGCATCTTGTAAGAGCGTAATGTATAGGCACTCTTATCTAGAACAATAGCGCTTGATTTATGCGTACCGCGCGCCAAAACAAAAGGCACGTGTAACGTTAATAGGTACAAGTATTTTGCCTATTAATATATGTTTAATTACCAGAAGGAAGAATAAATAATCGTATAATAATTTAAATAAACAACATTAAATAAACAATAGTAAATCATAGGTTTTATTATTAATGATTAAATTCTAAGTAAAATATAACTATATCTCCACGCTAACGTCTAACGTGGTACAAATATTAAGTATTTCAATTATTTTCACCATAAATCGAATGAGAAAAAAAAAATAGAAAAAATTATTAATTTCCTTAATTTAGCAATTCCTTCACTCTTAAAAGTTAAATCTGGATGTGCAATGATTTTAATTTTTAGGCTGGTAGCGTCACATATAAAATATTTAGAGTACTTGTATTTGCAAATTTATTGATGTGAGAGAGGCCAATAGTATCACGTCTATGAAAAAATCTAAACTACTACGTACTTATATGACTTACAGTGATGCCAGTTTTCATATCGTAGTATCTCATATCGTATAATAATGTATTCGTAGAGATAATTAGCTGAAAGTTTTCGACACAACCATAACGTCAATGCCCTTATAGTTAGTTAGTTAGTCACAGATGAATGTTGATGAATTGTATTAATTAAGTTAATGTATCTCTTAATTAGTTTAGTTTAATAGTAAGCGGCGTTCATCTGGCTCTTGATGAAAGATCTATATCTACATCTTCCGTAATAAAAACTTTTAATATTACGTAATTACCTACTGCACTGAAAATTAAGACGATAAACTGGCCTCGTTTTGTGTGAGAAAAATTATTCCATATTACATACTTAATGATACTAAAACCAATAATGATGCTTATATCAGTACGACGCTATATTACCGTGGTTTGATTCTGAGAATGTTGATCTCTCGAACCTATAAAATGTTCCCGTACCAATCGTCTAACGACGCTAAAATATTTTAACTTCAATAAAGTGCGCAAGCAAAATGTTATTATTTTACTGCTTAAGGCAATCTTTAAGACATGCAGGTAGCGGGCGGCGCTTTCGATACGGCGACGTGTAATTTTTATTCACAATTTCGAGGGTTTTTAGGAGGATTTGCTAAAATTAAACCAGCCTATGTTATTCCTAACAATATTGCTTATCTTCCAGTAAAAGTCCAATCAAAATCTATGGACACATATTACGACAATATACTAAAAGTGTGCGCAACTGATTGTTATAACTTACGTGTTTTGTAGTAATTGATTATAAAAATCAAACAATACAAAACACGTAAGCTATAACAATCAATTTATTTGCATTAAGCAGTGATTATATAAAAAAATTGTCAAACGCCTTTTTTATAATTAATAAACAAGTGATCCAATGATGAAAGTACACTAGTTTTGTATTAGCCCGTTCAGATTCAGCCAAACGTTAACTGTTGTATTATCAATGCACATATTGAACATGTATTTCGTTTAAACTTATTAATATAAATATATTTTTATTAATACAGACTTGGCAATAAATATTTTGAAGTAAATTTATTTTAAAATTCAAAAACCGTTTGTTTTGTTTGCCAATGTTAAGTGATCATCATAGTCTTTGAGGGCCTCCCATAAAATTTTAGGAGGTTTACTTCAAATCTAGTTGAATAGTATGGTAGGCCGACGTAATGCTGGGTGTAGTAATAGCAAAGAGCAAAAAAAAGAACGAGTATACTAAAAGGAGCGTTGACGATAGGCAGGCGGCCGGCCGTAAAAACTATAGCCAAAACCTATACAGTATGGACTACAGTCATGCTGTGCCGACCTCACAAGAGTACGAAAAGGGCACGGAGATGATGATGATGATGAAAAAAAAGAACGAGTATACTAAAAAACACTTTATTGTACATCATTCAGAACTTTTCTTACAGGATAAACATTTCGTTACATCACGTGATTACAGCATTTGAATAGGCTAGGTGTTTCTGGTCAAGCTTATATGGCGATATCTGCTTCATCAGAAACCTTGTAAGACTAAAGTGAAGCGCCAAAGACAGAATCTTCTTGAATTTACGTACTGCCTGCTGCGGCTTGCTGAGAATTGGTTGCTAAGATGAACTCTGCAAGTTTATTCACGTAGTCAATGTAAGGTGAACTCCAAACTTTAGAATTTCATGCTCAAATCGTTTAAGCTACAGGTAAAACTACAATAGAACGGACAAATGTATGCACATACATACAAACATATCCGCGAAAACATTACCCTTCTCAGTTTGGCAAAAAGCCTAATGGAATTGCTCAGCTCAGTATTTTAAAAAAGGCGATGTCAAATTTATTATTAATTAATACCTGCATGTTTATGGGGACTGGTTATTTATCGGATTTTGTGATGAATTAGGCAAAACGTATCTATGTCAAACAATCGTGCGTCAGACGCAAGGAATGTATTGAAATCAATAATATAATAATACAAAAAGTTGCAGAAATAGCAGTCGAAAATTGAAGTCTCCTAATTATAACGTTTTTACTTAGCTGACGTCATGTGTTCACATTTAAGCTAAGTGACAAATACTAGCTGTCCTATTTTTCTTATTATTTTAATTGCGCTATCCTTTCTACATCAATTGGAAATGTGTGAATATTGTTGTCACTGTTTTCAGATTCTGTTTAACACTATTGAAGTTAAAGTTAACATTTATAACTTTAAAATAGTGTAAAATGTTTCCCAACCTCTTGTTTCATGGAGATAATCGATTTGCTATTAAAAGCATCGATATAGTATTTCCGAGTATGCAGAACGGTGCTAATATTTTTCTACACCTACAGTTCGTCGGTTACCGGTACTCCTTACATCGCCTTTCTTCAGTATGTCACTAAAGAAAAAAATGACTGATTTAGGATCGCGTATTAACTTCACCTTAATCCATCTCAGATGCTGTAGGTCCCGTGAGGTGGATAAACTGAAACAGAGTTACACATAACAGTGGTAGAGCCCGCACAACATCTGTTGCATGAATGGGCCAGTTCGACCGTTGAAATACCAAGACCTCACAGAAAACAGGCGTGAGGTAGAAGTACTCTGCGTTTCCTGTTTATCCCCTCCTCTGTCCATTAAGGGTAGGCAACGCATCTGCAACTCGTTTGCTTGCTCCGGATGTCTATGGGTAGAGGTCATCTAACTTCAGGTCACCCGCTTGCTCATCTGCTACCTTCTAACTTAAAAAATACTTTATAATTATAAAAGCAAGGATGTCATAAGTTCTATTCTAGGCGGATCACCACCCTACAAACGAAGACCCATCGCGTATGATAGATGCAATAACTACTTATATTGTTGCCGTAATTCAAACCAAATTATATTTTCTTATAATTAAAATATATCTTGCTCGTGTAAACGGTGGAAAGTTGTTGAAAGGTCGTCAATTGGTTATTCCAGAGTCTTCTGGATCAAATGGTACATAAACAATTCTATCAATGACAGCCTTCCCTCGCGTGGGCGGCGCGTGGGCGACGCGTGGAACGCTAGAACTCAACATTTCTGTACTTGTATACTCATATAGTCGGTAGCTATAGAAAATTGTTTTTAATTATAAATAAATATGTTTTACTGCACAATTCTACGTTAACTTGTAACAGAGCCTTGACTCCCAAATTAGGTTGACCTGTATTTCAGGAGCCAGTCCTGTCCCCTGGTTACACTATAGTGCCAACGAGCTGAAACATTAAAACTCTTAATAGTAATAAAAATTAGATACTGTTTATACAATTCTTGTCAAATTTCGAAGACAATATTGATAAATTTAAATATAAAAACTGTATCTAAATACGAAATTTGATCCAAATCTTTACAGCCGTTTCTGAGATAGCCGAAATAATTGTCAGATCTTGGGTGTTCGATGAGTTATGACAAGCTCCCCTTTTGATACATTAGATATTTAGTTAAATACCACTGTAATTGTTCACAGGATTAAGACATAGGCAGCGGGTAGCACTAATTGCAACAGTGTTAGAGCCTGCAACAACAACATCTGTTGCACGAATGGGCCGGCTCGACCGGTGAAATACCACTACCTCACAGAAGACAGGCGTGAAGTAGAAGTATTCTGCATTCCGTCTGATGAGTCAGGTGCTGGAGGCCCAAATCTAGTCTCTTTTTTAGGAAAGCATAGGGAGCGGAAGAGGATTTGACGAACGAGGATTTGGATAGGAAAAGGAATGTTGGAGTCAATGGGGAACAAACAAATATATACGTACTAGCTGTTCCCGCAACTTCGTCCGCGTTGAAACCAATTAAAATGTATTTTCATCGCGCAAAATTAATTAAAACTTTATTTTTATTTAGTTGCTACAACCATGTGCAATATCATCTACGACGACGCATGATTTTATTCACAATTCTGTGGGTTATTTACTTGATTCTGCAGAACTTTGGTTGTTTTGTAAAAAAAAAATACGCTCACGCCCGTAAACCAGAGGTAGAGGTTATGGAGTTCTATTTTGCGCGAGCCTGGCACACCTCTTTCGCTTCTTCTACATACACTCCTTATATCGCCTTTCTTTAGTATGTTACTAATCTGATCGATATAAGTTCTCCTAGGACGTCACTGCTACTCACTTTTGCAACATGAATTTGTTTTGTTACTCTCCCTTCATTCACCCTTTTTTCGGGCATGTTGCCCGAACCAGGTTAGGTAGGTTATCGATCTATCGATATGTATAGATATATACATCTGTGAAAAACAAAATCAAATATGTCACACGGGAACCGTACATTTTTCCGGGATATAAAATAAGCCTATGTGCTACTCCAAACTATAATCTATCTCTGTGCCAAATTTCATTCAGATCCGTTCAGGCGTCTATCTATCCAAACTTTCGCATTTATAATATTAGTAAGACATACGCACGTTGACTTTTATATTTATCTGAATTGACTGAAAGAAAAGACCTTCAAATGAGGCAAAACAAAACAGTTTTTCGCGAGTAAAAATGAGCCGACTGCACGATAAGTAACTAAAGGAAAAATAAATTGTTTTGGCTTTTTGGACACACTGATGTCCTCTGTCAACCACGCTAACATCAACACATTTACATTTTCCTCATGCGAATAAACTACAATTAATATTGTTGTTATACGCCTTGGCTCCCTTATCGGCAACAAGTCAGATCTCTAACAAAGTCAATAAACTGCGCGACTCTTTGACTTTACAATGACTGCATATAGTCGTTTTAAGTTGAGGTAGGGTGAACATTTCTAACAAGAAATAATGCTTGGTTAAATAGGGAAACGTACCCAATTTTATGAGGGGGATTGGGGGGTTTTAGCATACACTACGGTCACCGAGAGACGGATACAAAATGGTTTACGTAGTAGTTTTTTAGTCTAGTTTTTGATTGAATCGTGAAATCCGGTTTTGGATCCATAATACAGTGCTTCGAATACTTTTCACGATCGGGTTTAATCTACGAGTAATCGCAATATAAAAAGATTTAAATCAATAAAACAAAAATTAGCTAAAATGATTTTAATTAGACAGATAATCTTCATTGTTTAAAATATCTATACCTTATTCCATGGCAACTTATGATTGTTGTAAATAAACAAACGTCCTATAGCATACATGGCGGCCATTACACTTTTTATACTTTCGTCGGAAATGTTTTAATATTGTGGAAATCGTGAGATAAAGTAAAGTGAAATTGTGTAGTATAGATAGCTGTTTATAAAAATACCAACTTGCTGTGAAACAAGGTGTATGGATATTAATCCGAATTTCAGTATTTTATGATGATAACTTTTTGCATTATTAAATTATTAAACAATACTATTTGAAAGGTTTTGGCATTGTTTGCTCTTATGTCTATTTGTAATTTTTAGTTGCATGTTGACTGAGTTAGGCGAGTATTTCGTACACTTTGTGGATCATGTAATTTGTTCCTCCGGGAAGTGAAGAGGAAGTTGCTCGATTGTGTAAGATTGGTTGAAAGCATGACGTATGTTGGCGACTTCTACGTGTTACCATAGTTTTATACTTATATTTTACCTACTTGTTAAAGAAAATACGAACATTCACGTTTCGCAAAAACTAATACATGAGACAAATTATTCATGTCTTTTATTTAAACCTAATATATAAAACGACTTGTGTAAGTTTAAGATAAGAAGTATATGATTAAGGGATAAATTAATAAATATAGAAGAAAGACTTACATATATGTTATGTAATATATATGTTGATATATAATCTACATTGTCATAATCGTCAGCACTAATTATCAGCATGCTGTCGTCACGATAAATGTTAAATCCCAGTTAGTAAAATTGATCAAATATAGATAATAACTAAAGGAAACTACAAACACATAAATATTTAAAAAATATGATAACAGTAAGCACACGAATGAATAGAAACATCCCTTGTGTTTTCTTTAGTCTATTGCGGGCGAATAAAATCATAATGCAATCGGGACTCCGACTCAACCTCAAGGAGAGAGGTAGTTTTCTTCGTCGTAACCACAGAAGTATGCGTAGTACGTTTGTACTGTAAGTGAACCCACTTTTTGTCATAATAAACATTTTCAAAGACTGACGAAAATTCGCTGATTTACCTAAAATAGGACAAAGTAGTCATTAGTAATAAACTTTCAGAATGATATTCCCAAGGATTACATTTTTATATATAGAATAGGTGACAAACGAGCAAGAGGTTCACGCGATATCAAGGGACCGCTACTCTTAGGAATGTGCAACAATCTAATAAGTTACAGATGCGTTGCCTGCCTTAAATGGACAAACAGAAAAAAATATATTTCATTTTTAACCGACTTCAAAAGAAGGAGGTTATCCGTTCGGTGGGTTTTTTATGTATGTACATCGATTACTCCGTGATTTATGATCCGATTTCGATGATTCTTTTTTTGTTCGACAGCTAGTGCTCCCCATTTGGTCCCATTTTTTTTTCAATTCAAGATCCGACCAGTAGTTTTTGAGTTATTCTTAATAATGCATAATATGACAACGCTGATACTTTCTTGGCTTACGTAGGCAAAACTATAGGACTTACATTAAAATGATGTATTAAATATTTGTAGCCCTTTAAATAAGCTAAATAAAAGTCCGCGATGACATATATCTATCTTCTTTAGTTGTCTCACAATAAACATTTTTTTCTTAGGAAACATTAATTAAAACGCATACGCCACTTACTATGCTATTATTCGTGTTCGGTATGAATCCTTATCTATTCAAATGTGTTAATTATCAAGATTATTTAATGTAGATTATAATTGCCCTTTTAACTATATCATTCTGCCCAATAGTTTAGAAGATATCAAAAGATTGAACCACAAAGTAAGTAAAAACTACGCGCAAGTGATTTCAAAAGCTGCGCAGTAGAGAGCTAGGCTTAGCGATGTGTTTAGTACTAAGTAATATTGTTTGTTTTCA
>JWHW01001086.1:104481-118410 GCA_000931545.1 Papilio glaucus
AAGTGCGTTAACGCGACAAAACTAATTATGGGATTATTTTAATTGTGTATAAAATACTCATATTATTTATGATGATACAGTGAGCTTAGATTTCGTAAATCTAGGGGATCTTCGACTAGTTCGTATTCTTCTTTATTACCATCTTAATTCTTGTAAGAACTTCTAATAAAGACGTTACGGCGCTCAATGTCCTGCTAGATCTATCGGTACTGACAATCGACTGTAAGCTATTTCCAAACGAGCATCGACGGTAACATTTTATCGCCTACTAAGTGACGAGGTTAAACACCCGCCGTACGCTAGAGAGCACAAGTTCGTCGCGCTGAATCATTACTGACGTCACCGCGATTGGCTTATCTAGCTCCCCGCTGTACTGATGCATCATACGTCGGTATTTACATACTTGCTAATGCTTATCAAATTACATCTGATGAAAACTAAATTTGGATCTTACGCAATGCAATATCTTGATTTGCTCAAATACCTGAAACAACGCGCAACCTTGAATGTGACTGATATTAAAGGTTATTGGCATATCAATATACATGCTATATAAACCTAACATGTAAAATAGTAATACATAAGAGATTTAGTCGGTACATGTATTTTATCAATAACTAATTGGTGATAATTTCTGACCATGACATTAGATACATATAGTTGCCAACAATTAAAATCTTCAATCAACTTTAATTCCTGTACTGCTTAACGTGTTTAAAGAACAAGGAAACCTGAAAACCTAAGGATAAAGAATCAAAGATTGGCCTTGCCCAGATTTCTAAAAGATATTTGTGGGTCATTCTTCAGTTGGGCGACAACCACAGACTGAAAGGTGTTCAGAAGAAAACAATGACTGTTTCATTTCACCGTAGTTATTTTAATTAATTTTGTAAATAGTTCTTAATATGATGACGGACGATCTGGTCTAGCCCTCTGGATAAGGGCAGCGGGGAGAGGGGAGCGATCTTTTCGAGCGAGCGGGAAGAGAAGTGGCAGAAAGAAGTGGTGAACGAACGAACGAAATTCATATTTAAATTACTTTACTCTACAAACATTAAACTAATTTTATCTTAAAATACGTTATGAATATCTTTTCGCCTGAAAAAAACTCAATAAAATTAAAAAATAAATTAATTAATTACTAAAAAAGGGCGATATAAGGATCACCCATAACCGACGAGCATGTATACGTAGACGTATGAATGTAGAAGAAGCGAGAGAGGTGTGCCAGGATCGCGCCAAATGGAAATCCATGATCTCTGCCTCCTATCTGGGTTACGGGCAGTTACCCTCTTGATAGGTAGTCTACGTCCAGCATTGGAGGAATATCTGTGGAAAAGAGAAATGGGACTGACATGTCTCTTAAAATAAATCCTCAAAAAAAGAGACAAGAAAAAGAAGGTATGTATAAGATAAGAAGGACTAGGGTAGTTAATGATAAAGGAAGTATATTTAACAGTTGCATTTTAATAAAGTAGCAACATAATATAACTCTATCAAAGCATGAAAATAATAGAAACGGTACTCGCAACAAGCCCAGTCGAATTTAATGA
Organism: Papilio glaucus; assembly: GCA_000931545.1. Lineage (NCBI taxonomy): Eukaryota > Metazoa > Arthropoda > Insecta > Lepidoptera > Papilionidae > Papilio > Papilio glaucus. The sequence goes on from JWHW01001086.1 coordinate 106,035, forward strand.
GCCGTCATATATTTATATCAGGAAACATAGGAAGTCTTAACGCCAGGGTTGCCACTTAGGAAAAATTTCAGAACTAGTTTATTTGAAATTATTGTGGCAAAATATCTATATATAAATATATACACTAGGCTTTTACCATTTCCAGACAGTTTGCCTTTTCATGGTATTTCAAAGACCACACCGTTTGTGTAATCAAACCGATATTTTCCTTGCTAAACAAATTAGCTGTTAAAAATAATTAAAACATAATTCTTCCAGCCCTTTTCCCACTTTTTTATGAGGTGTCGGCACAGTACGATCGTAGTCCATACTGCAATAGGTTCTGGCTATAGCTTTTTTACGGCCGGCCGCTTGCCTGACGCCGACCCTCCTCGGGCATGTATATGAAATATTAGTAGGTTGTCGCAATAATTTACTAATATTTCTTTTAGCCATTCCCAACCAAGCTTAACCTTGGTTGGAAATAGTTCACGACAATAATCTAATGGCAGATTCGGACCCATACCATTAACCATTGGGCTATTGGCGCTTATAATAATATATGTATACCTACACACATACATATACATATATGATTATAAATAAATATCTAACCAAACCAATTTTGTAATGGAAATAAAAGGGGATGATAATTTTTCGAATACTACGGACTCCTGACAACCCTATAGCATTAGGTGGACAAAAAACGAGATTTCTTTTTGCGGATGTTTCCAGTCCATCGCGGCTGCCCCCCATACATACGGATGCACGCGCCGCAAATGTACTATTCCAGTAAACAATACTTTTTTCTAATTTACTGTAAATGTTCACGCACCAATAGCTAGCAGATAAGGATTTAGACTTAAATCTATCTATATATATTTATAAAAGGCGATGTGTGTATGTATGTTCCAAATAGACTCCGAAACGGCTTGACCAATTTCGATGAAATTTTCAGGAAATGTTCAGATTGGCCTAGCGGATGATCTTGTGCTCGGACGAAGCAGGGGCAGCTCACTAGTTATTAATAAATATGTAGAAAAAACGATTATAATACGTAATCTAGACAAGACATGAGAGTGAATTAATGACTGGTAATCAGACGCCATCACCATCTGAAGATCATCATATAAAGTAGTTTGGTCGTGTCGAAATCATTATCTGAAAGGATTGTATTACGATCCAACCCTTTCAGATGAAGATAAAACTGAAACTGAAAATGAAGATATTAACCACCTTTGTATTTTTATTTTATTTATAATTCGATTTTAATTCATTAGATTAATAAGGCACTTGAATGAACATAAACAATGTATTTATACTACGAATTTCTCAGTTTGTTCCACATCAAGATAAATTTTTTGTAAACAAACAAACGTCATTTACAATACATGGCGGCCATTACACTTTTATATAAAAAGTGTTCATCGGAAATGTCGGAAATGTGGAAATTGTGAGATAAAGTCAAATGATATTGTATAATATGGATAGCTAATGTATTGTATAATATACCTTATAATGTGAGAAAAAGTTGTTTCTCGAAAGTATTTTAGATTTTACAAATTATTACATAAAAGGTAAGGTGTAAGCTTTGTTTTAAAAAGTCCATTTTGATACGGAAGAAACTATGCACGTATTATGTATACCTTGTTTCATCGCAAGATATGATTATTGTAAACAAACAAACGTCATTTACCATAGATGGCGGCCATTACATCTTAACAACAGTATTTTTTGATTTGTTAGCAAAAGTGTGGTTAGTAAACGTAGTAAACGTGTTTATTTGACTTCACTTTATAACTTGACAGACTGTTCCTTTGTGGCTGAAGAGTGAGTGGCGCTGACCTGCCTCAATACGTTTCTTTCGTGTCGTTAACTTAAACATTTAAAAGTAAAACATTTTTAATCAGTCCACAAACAACAATATGGACTGCATTGTTGTTTGTGGATTGCTTACAACAGTTTACAACTGTTTTACTGAAATGGGGTTGCCAAAAAATACTTCTATAATTTTAACACATATTTTGAGATGTTCATTTATTGAACAGATATTTGAAAAATGGTAAATGTTTAAATACCAATTTTATTTCTTCCAAATTGTGATGCTACTTAAAATAAAATATTCAAGCTACTTAAAAATAGCTATATAGGCTCCGGTGTTTGCGTACATTTTGTTTAAAAAGTACGCCCTAACGCTTGATACGCGTCTAGACAAGCGGCCAAGCATAAAACATAGCAGTTAAATTATTTATTTACAGCTTATTATTTTAAATATTAAGTATTAACACGTTCAGTGCGAAATGGGAGTGGGAGAAGAGAAGTTGTGTGGAATATAAAATAAACTTCTGTTTGGTTTGCTTCAAGGGAAAACATTAATGAATGTAGTTTTTTCTCTTTTCTCAAGTTTTCTCTTACAATAAAACGTAATTAAAACTATCAATATTTTTATTTCTCATCCCTAAAATATGCACAAAGCTTCCCTTATTCAGTGCGGTACATGGCGCATAAGACCCTGTATTTAATTATAGCTATGTATTTTAAACAATACAAGCTGTTGACTAACGTCTTCAGATTCGTGTCAATAAATTCATTATTGTTAATATTCATGGCAAAAAAAATATTTATATTTTTACATGAAGCATCAATGAAGATTTAAGTTTCTTAAACTTTAGAAGGTTTTAGTTTTATAATCAGGTTGAAAACGCCTTGTACATACTGCAGGAATGGATGGAATAGAAAATCGCTTTTAACGTGTTCAAACATGTTGTTGTTGTGAACAGTTTCTGGTCTAAGACGATAACCCATTAACATGTAGTACCTATTAAAATAAAGGTCAAGGCAACCGCGATTACCTACTTGATCACTCTTGACAGCATTTAAATTTAAATAAACGTGAGAACTTATTTTTTAGGGTAAAAGTAGACCCAAAAGGTAAAACGGGAAAAAACTCCGCTGTCCGTTCCTCCCATGAACCGGGATAGTCAGACAGTTGAAATTTTCACAGATGATGTATTTCTGTTGCCGCTAAAACAGATTCTACAGAAACAGAATCAAATAGATATTTAAGGGGGCTCCCATATAACAAAGGTGATTTTTACAGCAGTTTTTACAAGACACTCCGTGCGCGTGGTCGTTTTCTTTAAGTTTAATTGTGTGTGTGTGACCCAAATGCCTCGGTAAAACGTAACTTTGGCTGATTTCTTTTTTTATGGCATTACAATCATAGATTGATTATTTTTTTCTGCCATTTATGTATTAAAGATGTAAAAAAATTCCATACTCACAAGCATTAAAATATCACAGTAATTAATAAATTACTTGCAGCCTTTGAAAGTAAATGATTTTTGTGTGGTTATTTTAACCCGGAAACTTTTTGTTATGATGTTTATGTATGATTTTTTCAATCGCTTTCTTTAATACAAACCTTGTTCAGACAACACGCATCAAAAAAAGAATTAACCTATTGAGGGAAGTCGATAGATGAGAAGTTATGCACTGACATTTCAGCAAATGATTTTTATTTGTGTATGTAGTAAAAGATTATTATCAGTACAGGTTCAAAAGTTCGCAAACTACAATAGTACAACTTGAAGTCGACAAATGCGTAAAAGTTGCCAGTAATAACTTAACCTTAGGACATTGTAAAAACAAAGAGGGGTCAGCACCGCGCCCTTGAGGCGCTGTCTCCGCGCCTCCGACCCCGCGTGCGCTCACCTCGCCTCGACGATGCTCCTAATCACTAATTTTCTTTTATTGTCTTAAATTGATATGTTTATTCTTACTAATATAAACATAGGTGCTATAACTCGTAGTTCGAACAATAAGTTTCACATCTTCGATCATTGTATGACCAAGGGATGGACTGTTTCGCGAAGGAAAAAATATGCTAGTAGATTTATTCATGTTAGAATGTAGCAACGAGCAAGCAGCTCACCTAATGTTAATTCACCACAGAAAAGTAAGAAAGGTTCCCAGCCTTCGTTAAGAAAATTAGAGGGAAGTAGATGAGTTAATAGTAAAGGAGAAAAGAGATTAAGAAAGGATAAATCTTATGAAACGCACATGCAGTTTTTTTACCAGAAGAAGGTAGTAAGCGAGCAACCGGTTCACCAGAAATTAAGTGACTACTACGTATAGACATCTGCGACTGCGTTGCCTACCTTTAATGGGTATTTGCTTTTCCTATCCATCCTCTCCCTCGCCACATCCTCTTCCCCCTCCCATCCTTTTCTTATTGGAAAGGGGAAGAGGAATAGAATAAGATCGAGGTCTAATTCTATGTCGAGTGCGACACTCGTAACGCTGAATATTTGTACTTGACGCCTGTCTTGGTCGTGGTATTTCATAAGTAGAGCGATTAGGGCACGAAATGTCGTTGCGAGTCTACGAGGTAGTGGTACCTTCAAGGTCCTTATCTATGTCCATTCATGTAATAACTGCTAATGCGTGTAAGGCTGCTGTTCAAACAACACTAAAAAATATAGTTCCTCAGAGAACATAACCAGCGCAAAGAACAGACTGGAATATATGTGCGAAGTAATTTTTCGCATGTTTAGTCTACGTCCACGATAATTAATACTTACTTTGTACGTCTCAGGTTCATTAAAAGAACATGTCCCGCAGAGATTTTCAAAATAGGTTTTAAGGCGAAGGCAAATCGAACTCGAGTTTAACATCCCGTTATACGTCCACATAAACTTGAGGACTACAATCACTAACGGCGAGTTATGCAAGGGTTCAACCTAATTTGGTTTTAATATTTAACAGTATTGGTCCCATATTTAACTCGGCAAGCCACTCGTGATTTCGATAAATCACAAGTGGCTTGCTTTAAATGTTAGACAACATCATGTACACCGATATTTACATGATTTTGTCTAACATTCATAATCTAGGTCCTGATAAATTAATGATGAGGGTATACATTTCTTATACATCTTGTACTATTAGAATTACTGCGAAAAGGGTTTATATGATTGTGTTTTGTTTCGTTTCAATATTTTATTGTAAATTCTAATTGTTTAAGTAGATTAACTGGCTTGGGACTGGATACTGCGAAGCTGTGATTAGTTCTGCAAAAATAAAATAAATTGCGATCCAGTTTTGCTCCGCAGTCGACAAATTTCCAGACAAATGACGTCACCCACTTGAATGCGATCCCCCGCGGTAGCGAAGGGCGTCTGAGGGACAATATACAGGCCACGAAGATAAGTATCGGTTGATCGTACTTATTAGAACCATAACATTAATTTATTACAGTATTTACATATAGTATTGTATGCAATAATAAAAAATAAAACCTTTGGTCTGTCAAATATTTGAAAGTATATCCAAATGAAATATTTTTAATGTGACATGTTTATCAACATAGTAGTTAGTATCGATGTCAAATATTAAATTCAGTATAAACATTAGTGTTCCTAATACTCCACGGATTGTGGACTCATTTTTCGATTGAAGTAAAATAGTTTTTATCAGCTATAATTTATTAGGTTGGTACCTGATAAATGGCGATATTCCCTGTCACATTTGGGACGTAAGAAGCTTGATGTATGGTGGATATAATCTCTGATGAAGGTAGTAGAAAGGCACGAGATGTTAGTAGTAATATGTTGAAATAATGTTGCAAAAGGTAGTGGCAGCGTCGGTAGGGGTATGACTAGACCTACTTACATATGTCGACCAGATATGTGACATACCATAGAGGGGCCATATTAACAGTATCCTGTTGAGTATGAACCCTATTGAATACCCAATGAAAATACATAATATTTGTCCTTCTTCTTTTCGTCAATCTTTACCAAAAGTCGTCTGACACTTTTTTAATGATTGTGCCTTCACATATGTTTATGTGTACCAATTTTTTATTAATAAGAATATTGGAATGGCAAGTCGAAGTCGCGTGTGCAATTTCTCCGGGCCCGCTCGAGTGACATCGCCACGCACTCATTAGCGGGCAGGTAATCGGCTGTTTATCTCGCCGATTGGCTGACGTCAGCGGCTGATAACTGTCTGCTAACGAACGCGATAAGCTACGCTCCGCACGCGCTGTGTCACTAATGTTTTTAACGTCAAAAAATACCCGTCCATTTTTTACATTTCTTTGAATATTTGCGCGTGGTAACCCTGTTCGCTTTTGTATAATAGAACCACTAGTAGAGGCCTTAAAGTATTATTTCCACTGTCTCTCACAAGATAGACCGACAATCGAGTCAAGGTTGCAGGAGTCCACTGGATGAGATTGGCAAGAACCGAGCTTTGAAGCGATTTTTTTTATTGCTGCAACTCTTGAGAGTTGATCTGATTATAAAGGGTAGAAATCTATCTATATAAAAGTCGATGTGTATGTATGACTCCGAAACAGCTGGACCGATTTCGATGAAATCAGATCGGCCATGTGAGTGATCCTTAGTAGTTTGGTAGAGATCGGATCCACATAATAAGTGCCACCCGAAAGCCGGGGCGGATTACTTGTATCGAATATTACTCTTTCACAATAAAACTGTGTACCCTCTGCATTGTTATCTAGTTCTAAGTTAATACCTGTTTTATTTATATCCTGACAACCAGTTCAGTTTTATCAGTCGTTAAAACCTTCAAGGTTTAAATGTTTAGTTTACACGTTTCGACAGCTAGCCACGTGTACAAACATAAAACCAGCCCAAACATGTTAAGACCGATCATAGATGTGTGGCAAAATTCTAAAATATAGGCACTAACATTCACCAGAAACTACTCTAAGCATTGACCGACTGCTTGCCCTTATTTTTATACATTTGCTTGTTGCGGATGTCTATGGGTAGCGCTCACTTAACATCAGGTGATCCGCTTGCTCGTTTGCCACCTTCTTCCATAAAAAAACCCCTGATCTAAACTGTAAACTATATCTTCGCAGTTATAGGTAATCTATATAAATCAAAGACAATAAATGAAACGAATTTTAGAAAGTAATTTTATTTACAAATTTTCATTTACAAATAAGAATTACTTATAAATCAATTTATACGGTAGTTAAATTATATGTAACAGAAGTTTACACCGACCGTCGATCACTTTTGACGGGACGAAATATTTTGCGAAATAATATGTCTAAGTTGACCTCATATTGATGCGTCATTTGCGCATTCACTCATATGTGCATCTTGTATGGTAATCTTATTGTAGCTTGTAATGCAAAGCAAATATCAATTGAATGTTTTTATTGTATTCTTCTATGAGAGATGTTCAAAAAGTGTACACATCACTAAGCAACGATTCTTTTAATCAGAGGTCAAAAGACAATAATTTCGTACGACTTCTCGCTTTTATTTAAACTGTTTGTAAAGATCAAACGGATATTCATGAATAGGTAGCTAGCTGCTAACGATATAATGGTATAAGATATGGCAAAAGAAATTTATACTCTCATCTGTTATTTGATCAGGACCTGTAGGTACATTGTACATAGGACAGAATGTTAGACGCGAGTTTGACTTGACGACCACATAAACTTGACCCCTAGAATCGCCAGCGACAGCGAGCTACGCAACTTAATTTTGTTTTTACACTTGTGATTTATCAATTTACATATTTTATAACTTATAATCTAGATCCTAATCAAATAACAGATGAGGGTATAAAATTCCAATTGGAGCTATGTAACAGTCGTTAAAATAAACGGAGAGGGCGATTGAGTCTGCAACCTCTTTGACAGACAAACATGCAACACAAATATAATTTAATTTCATGTTACCCGTGCTATTTCTTTTATAACTAACTTATGCTGATGATCGTGAAGCAGGTATTCGCAAATCTGATTCACTAAAACACGTATGTTGCGTCGCAAGATGACGTATTTGCGCGCGGTTTTACGCAGTTTATCAAAATCTTGTGTAAGAATAAGCCGTGCTTATTATTGGGGCTGCTTGTACACGTTGCAAGCTAGCGTGCGAGTCGATTTATCGAGTACAGTGCAGTAACTTGCACAATATGGACGTATCTTACGAGTTACTCGCACGTGCAAGGTCGACATCCACTTCTTTTCGTCAATTTTCACTCAACGTTTGTCTGACAGCTCGCACATAACTCACATCGTTTGGACGAATTCCGCAGTACGTCGCCAGGCAGTTGCAAGTGATTTGACAAAACGTTGACTCGACAAACTTGACATCGCGAAATGAGACTCTTACGAAGACTGGTTATCACGTTGACAGCACAGGCGAGCCGAGCTCCATGCAAGTGTACAACGCGAGCAGAAACGTGTAAACCAACCACTATGTTTTAACTTTTTTTTTTTCAATTTAATTCTTCTTCGTTCTTTAGATTCACATGAATATGGTTCGAAGTTACCATATCTATCATTATTGTACGATCGATCTTTGTAGACAAAGTTTTTGTTTGTCGAAACCAGATCAGGAGACCACTAGTAACTTCAACTGATGGTAATTTGTGGTGGTAATTCGGTTTTAACTAGAAACTTAAATGTTCTGAATAATTTATTTATTTGTGAGCGTTCCTTCAAGACAAAGTATCGTGTATTTGCAGTAATTTCAACAGCGTAGTGTGACGGTTGACATATTCATTTAGTTTACATTTTTTTTTAATTATGTGAAGCTATTAAGACTCAGGACGAATTAAAAATATAGATATTTATTACATTTGTATAAACGTGATCAAATCCTTAATATTTAGCATAAGATAGTTTTCTCTTTCATTTTTTATTTCTAAAATTGTACTATTATATCATATTTAGTAAAAAAAAACTTTCATAAATTTAACTAATTTATATACAACATTATCTTCATTTATATACAATATAATATATCTTGAACGATATAATTTAATGCATCTTTTAAAAGGCTATATTCTAACAATAAATAATTAATGTTCAAAAAGTTTTTTGTGATTTAATTCCTTATTAAGTTAGAAAGTAACATAAATATTTATTTACATCAAATTTACTCTGATGCTTGAGCGACTTAAATTATTCAAATATAAAAAAGTACAAAACACTTTTTTCTGTCTGCTGCATTAACTTATTATACAGGATGTCCGGAAATGACGTGTACAACAGAAGGCTACAGATTTCTTGGCCGAAAATTTGCTGTGTAATTTAGGCGCTAGAGGTTGTCCATTTTTTTATATTTCTTACAAATATATCGAAAAGTCTATGATATATTTTATTCATTTCTTAAACACGCACTTCTAATAATAAACTAACTACTACTGCTGGTACAAGCGCGTGGATAAAGAGTTAATAAAAATCACACTGAACTGAACACTTTTCGAGATATTTGTAAACATGTAAAAAAATTATCATCTTGAAAGTGATTTAGCGCCTGAATTATGTAAATTAAGGTATAAGTATGTTGGATTAAATTGTTATATTTTTCATATTCGAACACCTGTATAACTTATATAATACAATACTTTATTTATATATTTATAAATTTAATACCTAAATACAAAACTTTATTTACAAATTTATTACTAACTTTGTAATATTACGTTTTCATAAATAAAAATCCTCGTCTGTAATGGATCCAATATTTGTTAATAAATTTACAAATATCGCAAACATTGCATTCACGAATATACTGAACAAGCAAAGAAAAAATAAACGTATTGCTTTTACTATGAGATTACCCTATTTTGTTATATGTCAAGAAAACAATAAACGAAGAAATCAACAAGATGGCGACAACTTCTGTCACATTTTGAAAGGTAGGCCCGTGTTAATAGGGAAAATAGACAAAGATATCCACAAGAAACATGCTCTCTATTTTCAAAACGCTCTTGAAGTTAAAGTTATCAATTTTTAATACAATTGTCTCAATTGAATATTCAATTTCTAATGTTTCGATACATCCAGTGCCGGAATTAAGGCAGGAAGCTCAAAATCATCAGAATTCTTCCATGACAAATTTCAAGATGAAATTACTAATTATTATTCGCAAAATTTTTTTTGCCAACATTACACTGCCTTATTATGCGTTAAACTATATAAAATGTGTGCTTTTCGATTTTTCTTTGATGAAACTAATTATCAATAATTCTTAGGCCTTCCAAACGACAATCTTTGACCCGCCACTGGTCACATCCATAAATACGTCGAACTTTCAAAACCGGCTTGTTAATTTATTACTACCGATATATATAAAAATAACAAACAAATTGACAACTATCCTACATTTATAATTCTGCTATCATTTGATATCTTTACCACGGCCGGCACCGTGTTCTAGTTACTTCGTGTTCGTTCTGATTTAACACAACCATGATTGTTTTTTCATCGACAGGTTATATCAATGATCAATGACAATTTCATCAACGGGTGCAGTGACAATGAAATGAATCCGACATAAACACGAATCAAAATGACAGTTGTAATGGTGACCAGAGAGTGCTTTGGACAAGTAATAATTGTAAAATGTCATCACATACTACACAATAGTGTATGAAAATAGTAATGTGAAATCTTGGATTTACTTTTGAGAATGACACATGACGTAAGTTCGTATTTTTAAATAGGTACCATTACCGTTACCACCTTCTTTCCGGGAATCCAATATCAAGTAATCGATAACAAATGATATTCTTGTTATTTAAAAAATATTTCATCTTCACTGTTATTTTGTCGTAAACAACAAATAACTGGTATCTTGCTTACGCCATAATAGCCGAATATTTGGATGGGTAGTTAGCGGTCAAGGCCCCGCTCTTTTTAGTAATAGTAGTTCTGTAGTTTAGAACAAAGTTAGCTTGACCATAAAGAGCACTAATGTGCACTCTGTCTTAATCCCAAATAATTATTAGCAAACTGAAACCACTTGTGTCTTAACCTTTATAGCTTCGGTTAAGGTTATACGATTGTCATATATTTTTATGCTAAATTCTATATACAACAAAAAACTAGAATAAAAAACTATATTCGTCTATGTACATCAGCCATATTTACAAAACTTAAATAATATATTTACAAAACTTACATAATCATTATAATGATTTAATTTTTCTATGGAATTACATAAAAATAATAATTATTACTAGTCCCACTCATTATTCCTTTTGCGTTCGTTGACATTTTCAATAGGGTCAACTAAAATTCTAACCTTACCGTAAAAAGAACTGCTTAGCATATTATGTACATATTTATTTACATATACCTAATTATAATAATAACTGTTAGTCGGATTAATGGTCAAATAATCATAGTTTTAAATTTTGTCAGATTGTCTCTGGTTTTTTGTAATTGTCAAAATTGACTTTTAAGAGATGTATGAAACCATTATGTATTATAGATATAGATATTTCGTTGAAAATGTATTTAAAACATTTATCTGGAAATATTTCCAACGTAATATTAGTTTAAAAAAAATGAATTTTGCTTCTATACGACTCGATTTTTCGCTGACAAATATTCGATAGATATAAAATTAACCTAATTTAAGTTAATTTGCTAGATAAATTTGTCAACATTCATAAATATTTCGTCATTTATATGTACATTTTAATATTTACAATAAATTTTAATAAAAAATTATTCATGTATTAACGCTCCTCATAGATGTTAATAGACGATCGCTCATATAACAATTTTGCCATAAGTGACATTGAAACGATTTTAACAGTGCGGTGTAGAATTAAAACTACTAACAAGTCTGCAAACAAGCTTTTTCCTTCTTCACGAATTAAGATGTTTGTTACGTAATAAGACCATTAAATTGAAATTTGCTACTTAAGATCCCGTATTAGCAAAACGTGATTTTTTATGAAGTAGTATGGCCTACGGCTTTAGATAACATGTTCAATAATATAAAAAACAAAAAAAAACCGTCCCATCTACTGGTTCCGACGACGAGCCCTGTGAAGAAGGTCACATCGTTTTTAAATCTAAAAAAGGAGCCTTATTCTTTTCATAAAACGGTGCGATTAAATTCTAAACAGAACAGGAGTATGAAGGAAATACAAGACGTCATCGTAAATGTAAATGTATAAATGAAAAATCCAACAACAGAAGATGATCAAACAAATTTAGACCCGACCAGTCTTCTAGACTTACGTAATATTCGAATACTTAAAAACAATATAATGCTATCCGTCATAGTTTAATGTCTAAGGGCCACCAATAAAAACAATCACTGTGAAAGTGACTTATTCCTCTTTCGTATGTACGAATATTGATGACCGGATTACGCCGTTATGAGCACTGAAGGCACTAACACCTTCGGTGGCCTGGCTCCCTGGCGGCCACCGGTTTTTACGCGCTTTTTCAACAATCATGAAATTATGCGGTATCGTACTCATGAATTTGTGGTCCGGCTTCAGGAAGGTTTAGAGTCCCGCATAGCTGGCCACGTCTTGTGACTGGGTAGCACCAGGAGGGCGGGGCGCGGGCGGCGGCGGCGCGGGGTGAAGG
>JWHW01001086.1:143967-161734 GCA_000931545.1 Papilio glaucus
GTTAATACTATTGGTGAGTATAATAATAGTGTACCAATTGTTAATAGTTTCCTGTGTTATTTTTTTTTGATGCAATGCCAATTCATGCAAATGGTAGTCCAGTGTGTCTTTTTAGGCCTAGTTCCCACTGTGCTACTAGTTGGAACACTGTCAGCCATCTGGCTGGCTGCTTGTGTACCTTCTAGCAGCTGTTGCTATAAGCAAAAAAGAATGTCCATTTACAGGTCGTCGCCAACGAACTCTTAGTGGAAATATGACATCTGACTATGCAACACTCCGAGCCCGCATAATAAAGATACCATTGAATGAACTAAAAACATTCCGAGTTTCTCGAAACAATCAGCAGATGCAGTTCTCTACCAAACCGGGCGTCTGGCAAATGTCTTTCTACTTTCAACATGGGAATGCAGAAATTTTTGTAGCATATCTAAAAAATCACGTTAAAACTGCCAAAGCAAGACATGATAAAAATACATATGTGGTTGTGGAACCAAATAGGGAGACTCAGGTTTTGAATAAGTCCTTTGCGGAATTGGATATATTTACAGAGAATCCTACAGATGTTGTTTGGAGTTTGGTCTCTAATTTGAGACAGAGACCTTATGAAACTACGATGGAGGCATTTTCAAAACTTACCGATATTGGTATGTATGTTTTATTCCAACTTTTCAGTTTCAATTAACTTTGGTGTATTTTATATTTTAAAATGTCCATATATTATAAAGTATTTTTTACAACACTAATATGTTGGAATTTCATTCTATGTATCTATTCATATTCGTTTTATATTGTTATTGCATAATGATTTGTATATTTTATTTTGGGGCCTTACATTTAATCTGGGGATTTTATATGTTTTATTGCAAACATGGTACAGAAAGAGCTAGTGGTGAGTGTTATTTCAGAGACATAGAAAATAGTTTCGTAATATTTTTTTACTCTATCGAATAATGCATTGCATAACATCATCTTAGAACATTTATATAATATTAACAAAATATTACATGGTGTACTGTACTGTAAATTAATTATAACAATTTTTTACAAAACATTAAAGTGATTATCATAAGTAGCTCATCATACCGTGAGTTTACACTGCCGAAAACATTAACATAAAACATATTGTCATCTCAGTTTTTTTTTTCAGAGAGAAAGAGACAGATAACATGTTTTAAGTTAATTTTGTTGGCAGTGTGAGCATGGTTATATATGACGAAAAACATATAGTGTATATATAGAGGTTTCATTTTTATTTATCAATATCTTTTACCAATTAACTACCAGTTCCATTAAAAATAATTAAAGTTAGCTTTTAAATTGTGTCATAGTGATACCTTCATAATCATCTATACTAAAATTGTAAAGGGCAACAAAGTTATTACTTGTTTGTTCTGGGTAAATCCAATACCTACTGAAGCAATTTGAAAAAATTATTTCACCAATAGAGAGCTTTTCTATCTGTGAGTAATCTAAGCTTGATTTTTTATTCATGACCTGAGAAGCCGGATTCAGATTGCATTTGAAGCATTTTTTAGATTTCAATTTTACTTGATCCAATGTCATTCATGGTAATTATGATATAGAAAGCTATCTACATTTATTTCAAAATGTAGTTTTCATTTAAGTGCTTATTTATTACAAATACATTTACTTACATTATTTTTAATTAAATATGCTCTCACATCTGATACTGATTTCAATAAATGTCAATATGTTTCTTACAACTCTGTTTGTAAGAAAACCTTCATTTTCTACTACAATTTAGTATTTCATTAACTTTAATATTTAGGTATTGTATCAACATATTGCAGTGTACTATGGCAATGAGGCTATGAACGGCAAGAGGGATGTGTCTGAGGAAGTAGCAGACTTGCTGACCAAGAGTATGAGTGCAATGGAGGACACCACTGCTATAACCAAAAGCGATGAGTATGAGGTTATCAGTGTGAAGCCCACTCTACCCCCACGGCCTTGTATACCCAGGTGAAGTTCAAATAATTATTTATGCTAGTGATAAAATTATAAAATTACTTTTCATATATAATTTTTATGCTTAATTGACAAACACTAGCTGTCCTCTTTTTTCTTATGAATTTGATTAGGTTATCTTTTGTACATCATTCGACATGTGTGAATGTTGCTGTCACTGTCTTTGGAACACTTTTGACCAGTGGTTTTATATGAGTTTAACATATCTATAGTATAAAATTTTGTTTCAGAGGCACTCCATTATCCACGGAGAAATGGGATGGCTTACAGGACACAGATGGTCGAGTGACAGAGGTGGAAGGTGTTAAGCAACTTATATTTAGAGGGGTTAGTTTCTTTTTTGAAGTGAAAACTTCTTTAGCCGCATTGACGATATTTGGTAGGGGAAAATCTTATAGGTTTGCGTGAACAACATGCGCAAAATGCATCATCAACATGCTTATTTGAATTTGGAACAGTTTCGACGAACTTTTTTTAAATCAATTTTGAACTTTATTTAGATCCAAGGGTTTATTTTTGTAGATTATTTAGTTTTGAACTACAGTCCCTGTAACTGGACTGCATAGGCATTGGACTTCATAATGATACAGACGCGTGTTCTTTGAGACATTGAAGTCGAAGTGCTTTAATCGAGTTGTAGTGCAATTTTCTACACTCTTGCTACTTGATATCTTTAAAACTTATCTTATTCAAACTTCATATTCGGGACCTCAAGGAAACTTTCAGGTTTTATGACATGACATGAAAATGACGAAGGTCAGATCGCCGCTAGTTCTTGCTCGATATAATTCTACTTACTTGAGAGCGATGTCTGATGACGTAAATATGGTATAGTGTACAAAAAGTCTATGTTGAGAGATAATCTAATGTGACAATGAAAATTCTACAGTGAGCTCATTGCTGGACTTTGTGCTGCGCTGTTGATAAGGAATAACATTTTGAAAAGTCTTGTATATACAAATCTTTAGACTAAATTTTTCCGGAAGAAGAGAAACAAGCAAATAGTTAACCTAATCTTTGAAACCACAGATATATACTTCAAAACCAATTTAACAGTCACTTAACATCAGGAGAACCACTTGCTTATTTTTGCTTCCTTTATAACAATGGTTCCCAACCTTTTGTTTCCATACCCTTCAATAAAACTTTTCATTTATGAGTGCCCCTACCCCGATAACTCCACGCCTACTCCTAAAAATGTCGTTAACATACAAATGTTCTGTATTTTATCAACTCAAGGCTAACAGTCTAGAAACTTAGTAAGTTGTTAGTTATATGGTTCATTTTAACCTACATACAGTAGACATAATACATTGAAAATGTTTATATAAGTTAACTGTTTGAACTTCTGAGTTTTTACCCCATTACCAATATAATTTTCATGCACCCCCAACGGGACCCCGCGTAACCCTATGTGTATGCGTGCCACAGGTGTACGCGTATACCTGTGATGCGTATATATCACAGGTATACGCACACTGTATATCTCAGGTTGGAAATCGCTGTTCTACAATGTGAAAAGGGACAATCACTAACTTATAGTCTATATAATTATTTCCAGGGTGTAGCACATTCAATAAGACACTCAGTGTGGAAATATTTGTTGGACTATTATCCATGGTCTATGAGTCATTCGGAGATAAAAAATCTACAGAGGCGTAAGACGGAGGAATATTTTTCTATGAAATTGCAATGGAGGTCAATGACTGAGGGACAGGAATCGAGGTTTTCCGAATACAGAGAGAGAAAGAGTTTGGTTGAGAAAGACGTCAATAGAACAGATCGGACTCATCCATTCTATGCCGGAGAAAATAATCCAAATTTGATTATACTACAGGACATACTAATGACCTATGTCATGTACAACTTTGACTTGGGCTATGTTCAAGGAATGAGCGATATATTGGCGCCGCTACTGCTACTGCTGGGCAATGAAGTTGACAGCTTTTGGTGCTTTGCCGGTTTCATGGAGAGAATTGTAAGTCGTAGCGTAAACAATGGTAGCAAAACTGGGACAGGTTGCTAGTTAGAGATAAATACAGAAAATCTCTAACTAGCAATCTGTCCCAGTTTTGCTTGGATAGATACACAAATAAAATGCAATGGAACCTCTTTTAAGTCGAAGCTCAGGGGAGACGCCAAAAATTGGAGGAAAAGAACAGGATTATAGGGGTTCTACTGTAGAAATAAATAGCCTAGGTTTGCGGTGATAGAAGAGGTCTCTATTGGTGAAATGATTTAAAATCGGTTCAGTAGTTTTTGAGTTTATCCCGAACAAACATTCAAAAGATAATATTAGTATAGACTGTTATGTCCTTCAAAAGATCTCTTACCGTGACTTGTCAAGTGACAGGAGCCTTTATAGAATAAGAAGGATATATTCTTCTTCTTGACCCTTTTCTGTATACAGAAAAGGGTCAAGAAACACTTGTAGAATCAGTGGCACCAGCAGATGTTGCATAAATGGACTGTGTGGTTGACTGATTGCCATGACCTCACAGAATATAGTCGTGATGTGCAGGTGATTTATGCGTCCAGCGATGGACGTGCTGCAGCCCTTTCCCCATTCTCTTCCACTTCTCTCTATCCTCTTTACCCACTCTTCTTTACTAGACAATTGCACAAACTTTTTTGCTGCCTTCTGTCATAAAAAAGTATAGGAATGTCGCAACACCATTTCTTTCATTAGTCTGTAGTAAAGTTTCTTGGTAAAAAAATGAACTTATTTTATAATTTGATACGCCCCAGGCGCCGAACTTCGACATGGACCAGGCCGGTATGAAGCAGCAGCTCCTGCATCTACAGCAGCTTTTGACCTTCGCCAGTCCGGAGCTCGCTCAGCACTTAGCGCAGAAGGACTCCGGCAACATGTACTTCTGCTTCCGATGGCTGCTCGTTTGGTTCAAACGGGAGTTCTCGCATAGAGATATCATGAGGTGATTGTGGATCTATATTTTATTAGGCGATGCGAAAACTTCTGGAACATATTTAGAATATTGTAAGCATACATGCGTTTTTGATTTGGTATACTTTATATTTCTTTAGGGATTTTCGGGTGACTCTAGTGATCCATGTCCCAGGCACATGCAAAATACGCGGTAGACCTTACGGAAAGTCTACCGCAAAGCTAAAATAAAATATCGATATTTAACATTCATAAAAGAAACTAACGTCATGATTCATGAATTATGATCGATGTTCATTTAACCTCCACCACGATAGTATTAAAAAAAATGGATTATGCCCTTTAGTTCCTTACGACGGATAAGAAACAAAAATATTTTGTTGAAAATAAAAAATATTTTTTCAATTTCAGATTATGGGAAGTGCTCTGGACGGGACTGCCGTGTGCTAATTTTCATCTACTGATATGTGTTGCCATTCTTGACACGGAAAAAGATATTTTGATAAGTAAGGATTATGGTTTCACTGAAGTTTTAAAAGTAAGTTGCTTTTTGAGCTTGTGTTATATTAAAAGAAAGAAAGTAAGAAATTTCGACAAAAATACGAAGCTTTTAAACAGAATCAACAAATAAAATGTGGTAAAAGGTATAATTGTAAAAGCGTAGTCACAAACCAAATCAATTGAATTCTTATTGTGACCAACGCAACAAGCTAAATGGTATGCAGTATTTGATATACGATCTCCAATTTTGCAGGTAGATTAGAGACTTTTTTTTGTTTAATTATCTATACTAGTATTATTAAGAGACAATATTAGTATAAACTCAAAAACTACGGAACTACTACTGAAAGGCAGCATATCTTATCAGGAGATAACGTAGACGTTTTGCTAGTGTATTAAATACTAGGGAGAACATTTTTTAATTTTTTTGTTAAAAACAAAAGCAATCCTACATTACTTTTATAATTTAGGAAGATTAAAATCAGATAGATAATGTTTTGTAAAAACAGAATTTATCACACTCAAAAGAAATACGATCCAAATAAAATCAAGTGACTGTGAAGGTAAAAATAATATAGATGACATAGATTCTCCTTATTTCTGTCCTCCAATTTAAAGTTACTTGCTCGTGTACTATCTTTCTGATTCTATCTCTCCGTATTCTATTTTTGTTTATATTTGTATGCTATTTTTAATTTATTTGTTTTAGCATGTCAATGACTTATCAATGGGGCTTGATGTGGACAAAATTTTGAGCACAGCTGAAGGAATTTATCATCAAATAGTATCCGCGCCCCATTTAACAGATCAGATCCGTGTGATACTAGGCCTGCCTACACTTGGAAGGTCTCATACAGAAGACTCTCACTCTGACACAGAAGAGTCGAGAGAAGGTTGTTCGAGAGGAGAAGCAGCTTCTTTAACTTCGAGAAGTAACGCTACCACTGTAAATGGTAATGGTACAGACAAGCAACGAGTTCTCTTCGCCCCGGAGACGGACGAAGTTATGTATCAGATAGGCCTTGATATGAATTTCTGAGAGCGGTGATTATTACTCTCGCTGTTTATATATATATGTATATATTTTTATGAGTGCGCTTTGTATGTGATTTGAACAATTCACAAACTTCATTTCTTTCATACTCATTTATCATATATAATAAATTTGAAAATATGTAAATTAATTTAGAGTTAAAAAATTAAAACACTCTTATTCTCTCTTTACGATGAAAATTATAGAAGTAAACTGAAAATACTAAAAATAAATGTATGCCTCTTGCATAGTACATTTGTTTTAAGTTTTAACTAATTAGGCATAAAGATAATTCGGTGTGAGTCCAACTAATTGTTTCTTTTTCATATTATTGTAAGTAATTTCTATTTTTTGTTAATCTTTCTTGCTACAATGCAAATATTGAAAAAAAAAATAACATTGAATTTTGTGAATCGTTCAAAGTCTTTCATAGCATGTCTAGTGCCCAAATATAATCAGTTTGTATTGTACTATTTCAATTTAGTCCTGTTTAACATAGTAGGTAGTTTGTCAATGTAGTAACAGTTACAACAAAAAAATTATAATTTAGTAAATATATGTTTTTACTCTGCACGGCACCTTGTGAATAACATTTTTTAAATTAGCTTAGATAATTCTTTTCGTAACAATAATCTTAGTAATTTTTGTACATTTAATGCATACACAATTTGCTATCAAACCATGTCTTAAACAAAGTTTGAGTAGTTTTAGCCAGTCTATCCAGGTTTTACGCCATCTATTATATAAAAGTGTTAGTATAGCAACCATGTTTTGGCAAAAGAATGAAGTATGCTCCTAAATTAAGGACGGACGGAATGTCAAGCTATAAGATGCTAGCAATTTTTTTCCTTAATAAAACAATTTATCGATTCGAACCCACGACCACATGTTCGGTAGTCCGCACCCTTAGGCTATCGGCGCATAAAACTTCTTGTTTGCTTTACAATCTAAATGGTTAGTTGTTGTTTTGAATGTAGAAACATATGCCATCCCACAGTACAAACAATAGAATAATTTAATGTATAGATTTAATATACTTTGTTTTTATATAAAGAGTGTTGGCAGTTCTGAAATATTATAGTACAATTTTTTAATATCATCTTGTTATCCATACATCTATACAAATTTTATAAAGAGAAAGGATTTTATAAATTTTTTGTTTCGCCCTTCCTCAAACATCACAGAGTCGATTTAAATTATAATAAATTAATATAATTAATATTTAAATTATTTCATCAATAGAAAGTCTATCAGCGAGTAGCTAGTAGGTTATATATTTTAATCTATTTACTATATAACTGCGATAACTAACAACCCGAGGCTCCGGGAGTTGTTACTTATCAATATATTCAATGAGGTTACTTCTAGTACTATAGATGTTTATTTTTTTATGAATGTAATGAGATATGTAAACACAAAATTGATATAACAAAAAATATGCAAAACAAATCTGCATCTCGAGCCTCCTGTCAATTATATAAATTTAAACAATCCAGGTCTTAGGGTCCTTCAAGAAGCGAGCTTATCTTTTTCTTAAAGGCCGGCAACGCATTTGCAGTTCCTCTGGTGTTGCAGGTGTCTATGGGCGACGTTGATCACCTCAGTGTTCTTGGCGCTCGTTTGCCCCCTTCTCTTGTACGGATTGTAATACACTTCAAACTAAGGATGTGTTCAAACCAAACTTATTGTCATCCGACTATGAGCGAGCGTCACGCAGCGTTTTTATATTCATATTCGAATATTCACCCCGTACCGACGTTACGACATGCAAAAAGTAGTCGCTTTCTAAAAATGCAATCTCACGTACACACTTGAGCTCAGAGTGAGCTTGCACACAGTCGGAGGCTGGTAAGGGAACGTACCCACACTACGTGACCAGGGAGAGGAGGGAGGTCTGCAAAAAATATTTAAAATTATATTTATTTACTACGTGAAAACTGGAGGGGAAGGTGAGGAGTCTTGGCATATACTACCGGTTGTCAGGGAGGGGGAGTAAAAATTGGGTCACGTATAGTATGGGTACGTTCCCTAATACGTTTGCTGTGAACGAGAAAACCTGCTTTAGAATCAAAACGAATACTTCATAGCTGTCAAATTCCATTGTAGAATAATTCTTGTACCGTAGATTGGTAGCAATCGTTTGATATGGCTTTTTCTTCAATAATGTCTTATGTGGCTGGCTTACGATAACAAAAAGGTAATATATATAATTTTCTATTGCAGGTTACACTCGAATATAATGGAATACAAATATCCATAGTAACGAAAACGGTGTGGGCCTTACTAGCTTAGTTCAAGTGTAAATGATATTTGTGTATAAAAACATGCAATACAACATTCGATACAAACTTCAGAGTGATATTTTTTCTACTTTTCTATAGCACGCTTTTAAATAAAATGATATTGATGCTAGTTTGTGGAAATTAAATGTGTTGAAGAGGCATTAAATGTTTGTGCGAAAAAAGTACACTTGTTTGCTGGTTTTAAAATGAAGTATGTGGCCTCACTTTTGTCCTTTTAAGTCTAGTTAAATAAATAAAATATAGCAATTTTTTTGTTAATTCTTTTATAATGATATTAAAATTTATTGTTAATATTTTTTCGATTTTCTAATTTATAGTCAATTCATGAGCACATCTTTCACTATTATATGATAAAATGAACGAGATATAAAATGAAGTTTATTTTGTGTTGCTTATAATTTGATCAAAGTTGATTCAAATTATTTTGTTGGCCTGTGAATTCGATCCCACTGTTTGACATTATCTCGATTCGAAGTAATCTTTATTAAATCCTCGTGGATTTCAGTTATTGATTTTAGGTTATACCTCATGCAATAGTCTCGAAGTATTTTTTTTTAACTGTCACAAGTATGAAAGTGTTGGATTCAATTTAACGGTGTTTCGTTTTGTATTTACAATGCACTGATGCCAAGATTGTGATAGAATAAGATAATGTTTTTATAATATAATATATATAATACTTGAAATACGGTGCAAAGTCGTCAATTTTTAAAAATCAAATGTAGGTTGTAGTTAGTGTTGAGTTTTTTAAATTGGCTTCATGTGAGCATGTCCTTTGACAATTTTTTCCTAAATGTACTAATTATCACTATTATTTAGCGTCCAAATTTCAAATACGAAATTATAAATTTATGATTTCCTTAAATACAAAAATAAATTGTTTTATATCAATCGTTAATTGATTGGAAAACAAAATGGTAGGGGTGGCGAAGCAGTGATTTCTGGACATTCTCGAGCGTATCCGATTTACATATGGCGGGTACCTTGGACCCTGTTAAGTACCCTACACCTATAAAGAGCTATGTGCTTAGTGTAACCCAATAAATTTATAAAAAATGGACATTACATGCTCGTCTGTTGGGGTACTCCTTACCGTGGGTTTCCACTAGCTTATAAACTTGTCGCGATACAAGCTTTATCTATCTCTCGGAATTAAATTAGATGACAATACGTTTTTGTGAATGTTGAATGTTTTTGGGCAGTGCAAACCCACGGTTATATTGCGCTATTTAGGAAGCCCATAAAATATAAACCTTATTTTTAAACAAATTAATAAGATATGTATGTTATATAATTTTGAAATATAAATATGTAGTATAGTCATTAAACCCACAATAGTAGATTCAGAATAATGTCAACCTATATAAATATTTCTTAATATCTAAATATCTAGATGACTTATCTTCCGTACTAAGACCAAATTTCATCAGTGTACCTATGAAAGAGCTGGTTTATTTTTGTAATATAATAAAAATGCCGCGTAAAATAAAATTTTATAATAATTGTTACAAAAAGTCTTACAATTAATTATTTTGCCTTATTTTAATTTAATAACTTTGATTTCCTTCTTTTTAAGTGTTTCTAATATTTTCTTGATGTTATTCCTTCAATTCATTAAATGTAGTATTTGTGTTCATGAAATACATTTAGGGCTAACCCAATCATTAATTTCTTTGCTTAAAATTACAATGATTGTTAATTATTTTGTTTTAACTTTAGAGGCAGTTCTAAGGTAAATTCATTTTGTATTTAGGTCTTATGTTTATATACTTTATACATGTTATTAAAGTTTTCGTACCTGCTGTTGTTTTATATGATTTATTCATAATTGATTCCCGAATAAACTTTTTTTTTTGGTGAAAAGAACAAAAACGATGACCCTTTGGTGCTTCACAATAGCTAATAGAAGAGTTGAAGAACTTCTTTTAAGGCTGCACTACAGTGGTGTCATTGATCCAACTACAATATTTTGAGAATACAATCTTATTGACCAATTCTCTTATAACCTCTACCTATTCTTTATCTGTCCCACCCTCTGACCAACTTATGGCTGGCAATGCAGTCATAATTTTTCTGATTGTTGCAAATGTCTGAGTAACCATGGGTTTTCACTAGTGTATAGTGTCGCGATACAAGCACTAGTAATGAATAATGGTTTACTGGTGAAATATGTGATGACATATGTTAAAAAAAACACAATAGAAATTACTGAAAGAAGTTGAGTTTCATGCTGACTTCTATTAAACCATAAGTGCAGTAAAAGAACTGAATGAAACTACAAAGAATATAGGTATAATAAATTATTTTTATGTATACAATAAAAATATAATTTTGACCAGCCTCTCACCCGTCAAATCCTCTTACCCTTCCCATCCCTATTATTAAGAAGGGTAGAAAGGGGGAAAAGGACTAGGATAACTCCTTCAGCTCACTCATCGAACAAAATGCAGAAATATTTCTACTTTATGCCTCTCTTCTATGAAGTGGTATTTAACCTGTTGAAGCTATTCATGTCAATAATATAAAGCTGAGATCAAAATAGTTAACACTAAATCTATAATTGACAATAGTAGTAGTGTAGCCACATTCAAATGTTCATCACACATTACTTTCAAAAATATTCAGTTAATGTATATGTCTCCTTTACAATAATTTAGTTGAGCTAAACATTACATACTGAATGTGATTTTAAATGAACATTCAACCCATACCTTGTCTGGTATGATTTCACACACAAGTGACAATGAAAGTTTTTGACACCAGTATGTGTTAAAGAATGTCGCTGCAATTCTGACTTTGAAAAGAACCTCTTTCCGCAATTTTCACATCCATATTTCTTTTCTTTTAGATGACTCTTACGAATATGTGAACTGCGAGAACTTGAAGATATAAAGGTAGCATTACAAACTTCACACTTGTGGTTCCTCACTCTCTTGTGATTCCAGAGAATATGTGAATGTAGCCCTCCAGGAACTTTAAACCTTTTTGGACAGTACTTACAACTGTATGGGCGATCATTGCTATGAGTTAACATATGAATCCTGATGTAACTTGGTGGATAAGATTTACCACATTGGTCACATTGCCGTACATTTTTGTCAGATTTATTTTCATCTTTGTTATTGACATTTGGTTGACAGAAATGGGATTGTAAATCATTAACATTGTAGAAACCCCCCCAACAGTTTTCACATAAATATGGTTTTTTATGTAATTTTCTATGCAGAACTAAGGAACGAAAGTCTTCAAATTTTTCATTACAATATTCACATTCTCTGCCAATAACATTTTTCACTGGATGATTATTTAAGCAGTGTTCATGCAAGACCTTAGCTGAATTAAACATCAGTTTACATTCAACACAATACAAGTTGTAAGACTCACATTCATAGTTTGCTGTGGGGTTTTTAATTTTTGTTAACTTTTTCTTTTTAGGATGCTTCTGTATATCTTTGACATGATCGTCTGATTCCAAACTGCAATCAAAATTTTCACATGTCCCATCTAAAATATTGCTTTCAGACAATGTTTTCGCACTTGCCTCTATTAGAATTTTAAATGAATAAGTTATGCTAAGTTGGTGAACGCAATTTATACAAATGTCCTCCGGTAATCGTGCTTCTTCAGATATCTGAAACAAATACCTGGATTAATGTTAATATATTAATAAAGTTTCAGTAATTAAATACGTTTTGGTACCTTGTAACTATAAAAATTTAATAATATGTCTGATAATCGAACACATTCGCCAGCAATGGATATTTTTGTGTGTATGTGCCTCATCTCTTTTTCGCTACCTAAGCATGTGCGACACCGACCCATGGTGAATTAAAAGTTTTATTTTTTTAGATCGGTGAGAATCTCGTAAGATTACCGTGTTCTATGTTAACAATGTTATCATATAGTTATTTTATATGCTCTTTGATGTTATTGATTTTATTATGACAGCTAATGACAAATGTCATAAATATTAAATACATGTAGTTTTTATTCGCTCGAGAGAGCAGGCAAGGGAACTAAGCCATACAGCCTTATTAAATACATAACTGACAGATTGTCGTGTCGGTTCGGAATCGGTATTTTTCTTTCACAAACATCAAAGAGTATACACAGTTTTTTTTTGTATGAGAGAAGGGGGCAAACGCGCGGCGGAAACACCGAGGTGATTAACGACACCCATGGACACCAAAACCACACCAAAGGAACTGCAGATGCGTTCATAATGAATGTATAGATGAACAAAAGAAGGTTACATTTTCTGAAAACGCCAAGAAATCAATGGTTGTTCAAGGTTAATAAGACAATTGCTGCCTTTGATCGCTGCAACTGAATGCGAATAAGTACCTAAATAATAAAATAAAAAAAATAAAAAAGAATTAAGAACATATAACATTAAGAAACGACAACGCGCTCAATGTTTGGTGTCAAATTTGCGGGAGTCCACTGGATGAGGGTGCCAGGGAACTGATCTATAGGCAGGGGGCGATCAATTGCCCAAATTACCAAACGGCTGAAAAGGAGACGACGTACGACGACTTACTTAGCAAAAGCATAACAAAGCAAGCTTGGCATAGTAAAAAATATCCATAGCAGCCAGGATGCGACCGTTTTAGGCCAGTAAAACAATCGTACACATCACACATCGCCAAAGTACGGAACGATGGACTCCTCGAGCTTATACTTGTTTTCATTAATAAAACTTAATTTATCATGAAAACGCAGTAATAGAATTTTGTTAGTTTTCGTTCTATTGATCCTAATAGTATCTAGGTCTCATGGGTAGGGAAGGAGTAGATGGGACTAGAGTTTATAATATCTTCGCTTATTACCTGCTCCCAAGATAACTTCATTCACGAAATCTTTAGATTAGTTAAAGCAAAACGTTTATTTTTTAGTTTATTTTTAGTTTAACTTGTGAAAAAATGTAAAAATAAAATAAATAAAAAATTCGACTGTTATCGAATCGTTAATAAATCAGCTTATAGCTGAGGTTTATAACATAGTTTTTCTGTAAATATATTTACATGTACGTACTGATATGTACAGTGTAATACAAAAATAGAAAATAAAATTTATGTTCTTCGTTTAATTAAACAAAGCAGTTCTAGTTTCAAGCTTAGTGTTTCAAGTTATATGATGAAATGAAATTTTACTTTAGAGAGAATACCCGATTTTAACATTAATGTTTAAAAACACAAGAAAAGAAAATTCTGTTTATAATAGGGCTATAGGCAAATTTTAATTTCATACAAGCCATTGACACTGACAGTTTCACAAGTTTGACAGCGTTTACGAACGATGCAACAACAATTACCCGACAAAGTAACTCAAAATAATTGTGAAACAAGAGTAGGTCATAAGAAACCGCGAAAAAAGCGTAAAAAAAAGTCTGACGGTAACCAAAAAACAGGACGAAAAGACACAAAAAGGAATTCAAAGTTATCCATATCAATGAGCTTATGGGCAGAAAATTTTACTGTGGCCTCAACATGGCAATTGAAACACCAGCTTGCATATTGGAAAGCAAAGGCTATTGGTTTAGAGTACGAAAATAAGGTTTTGCATGATATTATCCGAAGGAATCATTATGTCGTTGATAGTAGCTCTATGAATTCTGAAATAGGGATAAATGCGTGTACTGAACCAGAGGAATCCGTTGATAACGACGAAACAGAGGTTGAAGAATATGAGGAATGTGCTGATGAAATGGACTTCGAAGTAAGTGAGGAGTTTATACAGTTTTTGGCTTCAAATGCAAAATATAAAGAAGATGCTAGGAGAGAAAGGGAGCTTTTGAAAGTGAAAAATGAAGAAGAAGAATTAAACATGGTGCAAGAACAGAAATTAGAGACTGCGGAAGAGAAAGAACAAAAATTTAAAGAGTTATATGGGAGCCATTGGCAAAGAATATCAGCTTTAGAAGTTGCAATGCAATCTCGATTCATTAATGAAACTGACAAGGATCAGCCAATGTATTGGCCCAATATACCATTTAATTTTGAATTTAATGGTGTTTAATTGTGAACTTATATAAATGTGATGGATGGTGCAGTTTATTGACTATTTTTGTACAAATTTTGTTTTAATATTAATATTATAACTTAATCACACAAGGTAAATGTTTTATAGGTGTGCAATTATGTTAAATAAATGATTTTGATTTCAATGGAATGTACTGTGTATACTGACTTATTACACATGAAATATGTACAAAAATAGATTTATTATAATAACAACAAATTTTTTTTTAAACTTAAGCAGGTGGCAAACAAGCGGTTCACCTGATCTTATGTGACTGCTTTCCATAGACTCTGAGGAAGACTATAGGACTCTGACAGAAGGAAATCTGCAATTCATTTGCAAGAAGCAAATGAATTGCAGATTTCCTTCTCTAATTGGTCCTTCTCCCTGTCTAATCCTATCCTTATTTTAACAGTACAGTTTAGTACAGTTTAGAGCCTGCAACATCTGTTGCACGAATGGACTCAACTGGTGAAATACTACAACAGAAAACAGGCATGAAGTAGAAGTATTCTGCGTTTAGTGTTGTGCTGGAGGTCCAAATCTAGTTTTCTTCTTCTCATCCCTTTCTAATAAGGAAAGAATGGGAGGATTTGATGGTGGAGGGGATGAATAGGAAAAAGAAATAACCGTTTTCTGGTAATCTCTTCTCTGTCCATAAACAGATAGGCAATGCATCTGTAACTCATTAGCATGTTCAGATGCCTATGGGTAGTGGTCACTTGATATTGGGTAAACCGCTTGCTAGTTTGCCACATTCTACTATAAAAAAAAGGATGGGGAGGGAAGAGGATTGAAATTGAGCATCTGTCACTGCATTCATCAGACAAAAAGCAGAAGAATAGTTCTACTTCAAACCTATTTTCTGTGAGGTCATAGTATTTCACCAGTCGAGCCAGCCCATTCATGTATCATCATCATCATCATTCTATTATTGTTTGCATATAAACTTTGCAAAAAACAAAGAACTTATGCCTATAGGTATCTCCAGTTGATATCCATCAATTACCAGTAATATAGTAGTAATAGCAGTTGTAACATAACTTTTTTTTTATGTGATAATGTGGCAACCGAACGAGTGGATCACCTGATGTTAAGTGAATTCTAACCATACACATCCGCAACGAAAGAGTGGGAAGGGGAAGAGGACTGAAATTAGGCCTCCGGCACCTCACTCATCAGACAAAACGCAGAATACTTCTACTTCACGCCTGTTTTCTGTGAGGTTGTGGTATTTCACCGGTGGAGCCGGCCCATTCGTGCAACAGATGTTGTTGCGGGCTCTACCACTGTTAATAGTTAAGCACTGTCAAAGCCTAAAGTTCAAGCCATCTAAATGGAACACAAAATGTACTTCAGCATGCCAAAAGATATTCTTTTACACCTGTAGCAATCTTCATTTTATATGGAAAATGAATTTTAGCAGAGGTATCTAAAGAAAACAGTTTTTTTTAGTTAAGTAACTACCATTCCCATAGGCATCCGTAACAAGCAAGCAAGCAAAGTTGCTGATGCCTTCCCTACCTTTAATGGACATAGAGTAGGAAAAAGCAACGAGGAAAGGATGAGAAAGGGTAAGATAATTGGTATTGGGCAACTGGCCGCACATCACTCATCAAATTAAATGCTCTGTACATACATAACTAACTGGTTAACTTCTCAGTATTCTCTTATCAGTAGCTGTGCCATTTCAATGTATCATAATACTATGAATTAAAATCTAATTAAGTAACTTAGATGCCTATTTTGTGCTAAATCTGGCACTTGCCACCCTCATTCCAGTGGACTATGTAAGTTTAAACAGATTTTTGTTTTTATGGAAGAATTTGGCAAACAAGCAAGTGGTTTACTTGATATGTGAAGGCTACCCATAAGCATCTTCAACAATATAATGAGTTGTCGTTTAATGGATAGACGATGGAAGGGATAAACACATCTTTTCTAAGGTACGGCGATACTTCACTCCGGGACAGTCTTTGATTTTATATAAAGCATAGATCCGACCTTGTCTGACATATCTGGGCAGGTGCAGCCAAATACCAACTCAGTGCAGAGGCGAGCCGGCAGGTTGATTTGTGACCAAGGCCCTCATTTAGTCAGTCATAAGCACAGAAGCAAAGTAGATAGCCTTTAGGTATACGCAAGAATTATACGAATTAATTAATCTCCATTCTGTAGCGTATAGTAATTAAGTAGGTAGATTATGC
Organism: Papilio glaucus; assembly: GCA_000931545.1. Classification (NCBI taxonomy): domain Eukaryota; kingdom Metazoa; phylum Arthropoda; class Insecta; order Lepidoptera; family Papilionidae; genus Papilio; species Papilio glaucus. Next base: position 160,927 of record JWHW01001086.1, read on the forward strand.
GTGTATAAAATATGTTGTTCGTAGTTTGTATTACGTGTTAAATAATAAATCAGGCCATTCGCTAACTCTGTCTTTCATTCACATCGAGCCAGCCGATTCGTGCAACAGATGTCGTTGCGGGCTCTACAACTTTTAAAGGTTCTATCTGTGGCAGATGTTTGTAATGTAGTCGCTTTTGTAGAACTTTTTATCCACATTGACCACCCATTGTATGAGCAATATGTCCGGGACACTTAAGTTTAGCAATTAATTTAGGATTTTTTTACCTCCTCATTAAGGAGTCCTTAAGGACCTCAGGTCTCATTTACGAACGCCACCTAGAATTGAATGACGTAGGGGCAAAAACATCATAATCATTCAATTTCTTTTAAATCAGATATTATAAATCTTCCTTACAAGAAAGTTATTTAATACACAATATAGGTGTTTAAAATTAAAACTACACTATTCTATTTAATTGGTGGTGCAGGCATTGTTTAATTTATATTAAAAACATTGTACCTACACAAACAGCTTCAGTGCAGGTATGGAACCTAACTTTCAATGACATAAAGGTGACCGTCGACTTAACAAAACAAAGTTTGATTTCGGTTCTCGAAGGCGTGAGGGATTGAATTAAATTGCTCCTCAACTGTTGATGGCATATTTATAAACATGTGAGCTTTCTTAGCTAAAGCTATTGCAACAATTTTACAAGTATTGCTCACAGCTTGTAGGGAGATTCCATGCACGTCTACAGTATCGACTTGTATCTGCGAAGTAAAATAACAGGAATTAAGTTCAACAATCAATGACAACCGGCAAGTAG
>JWHW01001086.1:170756-205872 GCA_000931545.1 Papilio glaucus
CAGTTCCAATCTCAGTTATCTTGCATCAAATAAATTCCTCTTTTATTTAAATTCGTGCGAAACAAAAGTTGTCTAAATTATAATGAAAGCCTCTGAAATATTTGTGTTTTGTTCTGTGACTAGAGGGTACAGTTATCTATCAATATATTGAGAACAATTATGATTTTTAGAGGAAGCTGTATCATAATTAAAGTATAATGCTTTTTATTTTTAAAGAGTTCTTAAAATAAATAACACTGGTTTAAAAAGAGTAAGAAATATGAATTCGAAGTTAAATTAAATTATACAACAATGTTTGAACTGTTGACGTGAACATGGAAATAATTTTTATAAGAAAATCCATTTTGTTTATTCGAATTAAGTGACGATCTTTTATGTGTCGTGTTATTTTGTTAAAACACAAAATCGTCATTCAGCCGCGTCGTGTTAGTTTCTTGTTGTGAATAAATCGCGATAAGAGTCGAAATAAATCCGTTTTGTGTTTTTGGAGCTTTTGTGTTCTCGATTTGGGATATTTTTAAACAAAAGATTTTTTTAGTGACATGAATTACTGTAATTTAAAAGTTTTGTATAAAAGAAAAAAAATATTTCGAATTTGTTACAGATAACGTAGATTTGATCACATTTCAAATGCCATTGGGCGTACCATCTCTGTACCATTATACTTGAGAGTTTATTACAAATGTAACTGAATTTTCGACACACCATAAAGATCTGTAACACGATTAAATTTCAACTAAATCGATTACTTACATTTCAAGTGTACATAAATCTTTAGTTAAATCGATTGTAAATGTAACTAGCACGAATATAAATCGATCCTTAAATTCTTTTGAATTAAGAATAAAATAAATCGACTGACGAAATTTATTTCACGTGTAAACGCTGGCCGGTAATAAAAATAAGAAGGAAAGTCGAATAAAATCAGCGGGCCGAGGCCCACGCCTAATGCTGTTCTCAGTATGTCAATATAATTTTGGAGCACTTTTAAATTCAGTTTAATAAGCATTGAATATTAATGCCTGCATCGTTTGACTTATTTTAACAGTAAAGGTACTTACAGCCCTGTTGTTATAAGTTTTCGTATTTAGAATTTTTCGCGTTGGTTTAATTTTTTTAAGCATAATTTAGTTCAAGAATTAATGCCTTTTGATTAAATTTTTTCTCTTAAACGCTTTTCTGGTTTTATAGTTTTAGATTCGATAGATTAAGATTTTTCTTTTATCTAATTGTAATTAACAATAGGAAGCATTCTTGAACCTGGTTAAATCAGTTTAAAATGAAATAAGTATTTACAATATGATGATTTTTTTTTAATTTTTATCTAATTTTTGTAACTTATTCCGATCATCTCTACTGACCGCCCATCGCGACGTGTCTGTTGATACTCAGGTACAAACCATCGATCGATAACAATCATTCAATGCAAAACAGACCTGGTTAGTCTTTGTACAAGTGAGCAAGGCTGGGGGTTTCAGTAAAGTGCTTATTGTTCGCCTTATGTACTTTTGACGACGCGAAATTGAACATTGTGTGCCTGCGAACTTTTTTATTATGGAATAATTACATGAATAAGTGGTTTATTGTGGGTGATTTACGATTTCTTATCAACTCATGAGAAATCATCTTCAATGTTGCCATATTAAATTACATTTGTAACCCTCTCTATATCCCAAGTTGGCATTTAGTACTTTGAAGTATTATGAAGTAGTAGTCGAAGTATGAAGGTTATACCAAGATATTAAACAGATGATTAAAAGCGTTAAAAATTCTTGTATAGAGATTTTTGTGTAATTTCGATTAAATATAATTTAACTCCATTGAAGGAAGCTTATTTAGTAATGGATTTTTTCGAGGAAATACTTTTAGTCGTTTCGTTTAACCTTTTAGTGAAAGTTGTAATTAATAAGTGAGATATATGCAATGTGCAATACTTATTTTTATTACAATGATTTGTAAACATCTAGAACGAAAGATCTAATTACAAAAGTTAGTCAAATTTAGCGTCACACATTTAAACTGGAAATCGAAACGTTTAGAATTTTCACACATCATTCGCCCGGTTTCTGAAAGGCTAATCAACAGAAAAATAGCTAGCCAGCTGTCAAATATCCGATCAAATATCATTTGAGCTTTTCTTAGAGAAAATGAAATGGATTTCACTTGAAAGAAGTGTTAGTTGCTTAAATTATTGACAAATCTTTCAGAAACTGGGTGTCAGTGTTGCTGTTTTATCTGTTCTATAACAGATTTGTGAATGGTTTTTAGTAAATTATACCAGAAGTCAGTCACGGCCGCATTCGCTACTTTTCTGACTCTAATTAGTTAAGAAGGCATTTTAAAAAATTTCGACGCTTTAGCTCACGAAATCGGATACTTTTACTGTCGGACCTTTAGTCTCTTTGGTTTGCCTTTCCTAGATTATGTTACGGCCGTTCAAAGGCCAACGGTTTAAATGTCTTGTTATTTAAAACGAACTACAAAAAATATACTAAAATTTTAAAAAAAAATTACTAACCGATTTTTTATAACAGTCGTATATAATTTAATTAATTTTGCCGATTTTTTTGTTTGTTACAAACAAGAAGATATGTTTAAGAAACTTTCTTATAGTTAAAAACTAAACGTTCACGTTGTTTTCATGAGTAATATTGAGAATGTTATAGATTCCTTCTGGCATTGCTAATTTATAGTTTTTTCGAATAAATGATCAGAAATGTGGTATAAAGGCTGGAATATCCGTGGTAAAATTTACTCATAATACAAATAAAAAATCAACAAGTCTGAGTTAACCACATTGGATACCGTTAATTTATATAGTGTTATATAGTGACATTTTAGTACATTGGATTATGAAAAAAGGAAGCGTTGATATCCTCTTGGATCTATATTTATAATTATAACTAATTACTGAACCGATTGAAAACACACAAAAGTAGGTTTAATCTATATCCTTTATAACTTAAGCAAGTATGTAGTTATATTTAATGATTAATAAATTACTAGTTGAGTCAACCCTACAATTTGCCATAATTTTAATACACGAGTATTTGCTACATAAATTTTGTAGGTCCTTAAACCGGGTGTAGGCTATTTATTTTATCTGCCCACCATCTTTATTACTGCCCATTCAATTCTATCATTTAGCTTATGTTGCAAATGTCATCGGCAGTGTTATTAAACACACTAAACACTCTTATAATCGTAACCGATGAGCATGTACTATGTGACTCCCGAAGTTGACTCGGCTCTGACCCATTTAACAAAAATAAAACAATATTGAGAAACTTCTTGGCTGCCTTAGAAACATGGGTAGATGTAGCCACGATGCTAGAAAGTCCTAACCGTAACACTGCCAATTGCAAACTACCGGCAAAGCGACCGACCAGAGCCCATTCATTAATAAACTAATAAGTTTGGGAATATATGGCATTGATGAATTAATGTGCAAGAAGCGAGAAATGTCAGGAAAGTAATCCATAATTTCTGTCCACCTTTCTAGGATATGGGCGTGAGTGTTCAAGTATTTATAACATATAATAGTAACAAAAATGTTATATTATAAAACAAGTCGACGTCTTAGTCACTGTAAGGCTAACACACATCTCGGGTACTAAATAAAAATATCCTAATGTTTTAAATTTTAATAAATAATTTACGGGGTTAATGTAAATCAACCTTGTATAGTACTAGTATTTTAGTTCATTATCTCCTTCCCATTTATCTTTTAAACATTTGTTTCAATAATTTCTAACTTTTTATGCGAATGATAAATGCCTATTTCGTTTTAACAGATCCTAATATTTATCTAATAAACGCTAAGGTGGTCGGCCATTTTGTTTTATATTGATATATTGGATGCCGAGCTTTTTTAATTTTTAATAATTAGCACATCTCTAGACAAATGCCCGCACATATATTTATGTGTCGATACTTGAATAAATTCGATGTTCGTTGAATTATGAATTTTAAATTGGTTTAATACGTTTATTATTAATTTCAAGTCAATCTTATTGTTTTAACGGAATTTATTTCTCATTATGTTCTTATCTCACTTTTGACTCTTGTATATATAATTTCTCCTGATAGATTTAGGTAATTACAGCAAACACAAATTTCGATACTTTTTACTTTGTAAATACAAATTTACTTTAAGCGATTTTGAATTACAGGAAATTATACGTTTACTATAAAATATTTTTCGTAATCACTACATATTATTAAATTCCCTTTGCCGTGTCTGTATGTCTGCGCGATAAACTCAATAGCTACTGACTTTCATACATTTCATTAATACACGAAGTGAATTCATTATTTGAAATATTAAGGCAAAAATGTGGCATATCTGCTCCTCGTGCGAAACCGGGGCGGATCACTAGTGTAGTTCATATAATACAGGTAGGGCTGCGATCGAAGTAATATTAAATGCTAATCCACATGCGGAATGAGCACAACCGGTCCTCTAACGATGACAACTCTATGAATTATGGCGAACTAATCAAGACGGCATTTCCTTTTGAAATAACGTTAAAACATTCCTCGGTGTGGTATAATATTATACACCACCACAAGAAACAAAAGAATTAATTTTATTTTATATTTTAAAATATTTGCCGGCTTTAAGTTTGGCTGAATGGGTTGAATGTAAGGTTTAAAAAAATATTACCCAATGAGTAATGTTTTCGGACTCTGTTAATATCTCGTAATATCACATATTCAGGTTTTAATATTAAATGAAAGTAATAATATAATTTTGGACTGAAATATTGAACTTAACGGCCATGCTAATTTTAGTAATGTAACCTCAGAGCTTTTGACTACTATCAGTCGTTTGACAGTTGGCACGATTGACAGAATAAGTCATAATTAATAAGAAGTAGATAATAGTCTTTCGGCGAGTGAAACCGTGGGGCACAGCTGTTATATAATTATGGATCACGCAATAGCATATAGCTTTTTGTTATAAATTTTGCATACAATTAATTTAGACAGTTAATTTCATATTAGATTGTCAAGATTTCAGCTTCGGTGCTTAGTAAAAGAAAGAACACATTCGAGAGTGTAACTGTGAATTTCTAATCAAGTTTCTAACTTAATTAGTAATTAAAATCAAACGCACAACAAAACAAATTTGTTTAAAGTATAATGTTTATTTTGTCGACAATATATGAATCGAATTGCTAGTTAACACTTTCACTAACAAGGCATGCTATTAAATTATTTTGTAACGAGATCTCCATTAACGAGCTGACCTAGTTACGACATTCATTTTATTTGGAATGGAACATGTTTTTTTTTTTAACATATAAATAAACAATAAACAACTGTCTTAGAGTAATTGCTAATTTCAAGCAAGCGAGCAGTGATGGCTACACTGGCAGCCAAAGTTATGAAGTGTAGGAGATTTGAATCCTAAGAAGTATGTAGGTAGAATGTTTTCTGTAAAATTCCAGACAACAAAAATTGTTTTGTCACTTCTCAAATAGTTTTAAAAACAAGTAGCGACGATAGTTATGTTATTTGTCGACATTGTATATTTAGATAAATTCTGTCAATTTTTATATTTGATGCGAATTTCAATTATTGTAGAACCATACAAAATAAAATTATCCAAATATTACATTGTTTGAATAAAACTAATGCTGAGATAAACAAATCGCGTTTCGTTACATATTACTTAGTTTTGTATAAAAGGTTAAAAATTTAACAAATTATTAAGTCTTGTAAAGAACATATAATTTCTTTTTACCTCCTAAACAAGCTCTCTTCCGTGACACGCTTAGCTGCATAACTGCTTATCCGTCGGACACATCCTGTATTTATCGAATGCGTTTCGGACATTTCGCAACTCACCACTTAGATGTTTAAAATAAATAAATGAATAAAGACAGGCAGGAGCACAAACTGACAAGGGTTCACGATATGCTAATTTTTTTTATTCGTTTCGGGTCAGACCGAGTAATGAGAAAGGATATCCCTCATGTATACATGATGAGAAATCTCCCTAACATCGCTTATGTTACGAAGATTTCTCCTTAATAATATATTTGCTACAACTTTTATTGTTTCCTTTCTAATCTTGCATGTTTTTCTTGGAGTTAATACAAATTAAGTTTTTAAAATTTATTATTAGTGATTTTTATTCGTGCATACGATGCCAACAGAAAAACTAAAGATAATCCTAATGAATCTTTATTGTATATTTGTAAATGTATTAAAAAAAATGGGTGGCATTCCGCATGACTCCATCAGTAAAAAAATAAACGTAGTATGCAATGTTCGTTAAGAAATCCTTTATAACAGGGATTTTATATTTTTTATAACACATTAAACTTTATATTTGTAAAATATTGGTAATTTAAGCTTATAATTTTAATTTTAAACCTAAATTAACTTCTACCATGGTAACGTCAGAACTGACAGGGTCGAGGTTAAATTGCTTACCCGTTGAAGCGGTGTCTGCTCCAGTATTTCTTATGCTACAGTATATACGATACATTATGGTACATAAATTACATGAAACGGTACATAAATTAATAAAAAAACAACTCATGAAGTAACGAGGTAAAAGTCAGTCTGCACTTGCACTTTTTTATAATAATTTGCGTAACACAAGAAAGTAAAAGCGATAAATGTTTTCACATCTACAACAGGTACAACCCGCTCGAGCTTTAACTTGATGAAGCAAGTTTTCACAAGGAATAAATACATAGTTAATATGACGTGTATGTACATTTACTTTCTTATGTTTGTTGTAACAAAGATGGCGCTGTACTTAAATGACATATTGTTACGAAATAGACGACAGCAAACGCACGGTCTACCGTGCCCTATTTTGGCACTATCTGGTGTAATAAGAATCTAATGTAGAGTAATTTAGGGTTTGAATATAATGGTTGTTGCGCATAAATGCTGTTTAACTTAATGTTAACAACACAGTTTAATGTGAATTCGTGAAATAATGATGTCATATCTTTTAACTCAATCGGAAGAGATAAAGATTTGTTTTACCTATTTTTAGAGTAAGTGGCAAATGGTTTTAGCCAGCCACGACAATTCACATAACAAGGAGCATCAGGAGTACACTTTTTATCTTAAAGGCCTCTAAGACATTTTAATTTGTACCGATTTTTATAGGTAATTAACTCCAAGGTCTTAAGCGTAGCTCTACCATATTTCTTAATTCTTTAGATGATTAGTTAGCGCTTAATTAGTTTTTGTGTCATGAATTGCAGCATATTACATGAATTTAGTTATGAGGTCAATTCAGAAAGAGAAATGTACATTTTAACAACATAGACTTGTTTTGTATCAACAAAATTAATATTTATATAGTTTACGATAATGGTGACTTTTGATTTTCAGGTGCGAGTGACGATGTGCGAGCGGTGAGAAGAACAAACGCGCCATGTTGCGCGTAATCACCTTGCTAATGGTGGCGGCGGCAGCCGAACACGTCCGGGAGTTCACAGTGCGAGAGAACGCCCGCGCGGGCACGCTGGTTGGCCACCTTGGGGATGAGCTCCCCGATGCTGCACCTCCTTACACGATAGTCCCAGTACCCGGCAGCGCCGTTAATGACGATCTCAAAATAGATCCACACACAGGAGAGATACGGACCCGGGTGCCTCTAGATAGAGAGAACAGAGATCATTATGCACTCGTGGCCATACCGGCAAGCGGTGATAATGTCCGTGTCGTTGTCAAAGTGTTAGACGAAAATGACAACGCACCAACTTTTCCAACGCCAGTTATGAATGTAGAGTTCTCTGAAAATACTCCAAGGGACGTTAAAAGAAAACTTAACCCAGCTAGGGATCAAGATTTAGGTGTTTTCAATACGCAAAGATATAACATAGTGTCGGGCAATACGGAAAACGCGTATAGATTGTCGTCGCATAGGGAATTAGATGGTGTTCTTTACTTAGATTTACAAATAAATGGGTTTCTTGATAGGGAAACCACGGACCATTATGAATTAGTAATAGAAGCGTTAGATGGTGGCACACCACCACTTAGAGGAACTATGACTGTAAATATCACAATCTTAGATGTAAATGATAATCCTCCTGTATTTGCCGAGAGTGCATATTCTGCGACAATACCAGAAAACGCCACAATAGGAACAACTGTACTAAAAGTTTTTGCAACTGACTCTGACGCAGCAGAGAATGGATTGATCGAATACTCAATAAATAGAAGACAAAGTGATAAAGAGACTATGTTCAAAATAGACCCTGAAACCGGAGAGATTACTGTAAATAAAGCTTTGGACTTTGAGACCAAAGAACTACACGAACTTGTTGTCGTTGCTAGAGACAAAGGTGCACAACCTTTGGAGACAACTGCTTTTGTGTCTATTCGAGTTACGGACGTGAATGATAACCAACCTACAATAGACGTTATATTCCTAAGCGATGACGCAACTCCAAAAATATCTGAATCTGCGCAACTAGATGAATTCGTGGCCAGAATATCTGTGCACGATCCAGATTCAAAAACGGAATATGCAAATGTAAACGTTACACTAAGTGGTGGTGATGGACACTTCGATTTGCGGACGCACGATAACATCATCTATTTAGTTGTAGTCGCGTTACCGTTGGACCGGGAATCTAGATCTACCTATACTCTAAACGTAGTCGCTACCGATAAGGGATCACCTCCTTTACACGCAGCGCGTATCATCAGTCTCCGGGTAACAGACGTGAACGACAATCCTCCAGTATTTTTGGAAAGTGTGTATAAAACAAGTGTGCCCGAAGCTGCTGCGCCCGGTACGCCCGTCATTCAGGTGTCTGCATCGGATGCGGATGAGGCGGAGAATTCGGAAATTAGGTATTCGTTATTACCAACACCGCAATCAGATTGGTTCGCGATCGATGAGCGTTCGGGATTAGTGACGACACGTTCTCGGGTAGATTGTGAAACGAATCCGATGCCAAAGTTAACAGTGGTGGCTACCGATCGCGGCTCGCCTCCGCTATCGTCTACCGCTACTTTGTTGGTGACCGTGTTGGATGTGAACGACAACGAGCCGATCTTCGACCAGTCCTTCTACAACGTCACCGTGTCGGAGAGCGAGGCCGTCGGCAGCTGCATTTTAAAGGTAAGCTTTTCAAAATTCATATTAATCTAACCATCGCTTTCTAAAGTTCTATTGTGAATAAAACAAATAACTCTTGTCAGAGTTTCTACGCTTGTGAACTTGTAAGGTGTTAGGGCATTTGCAATTGTAATGGGGGACGCAGAACGACTGCCTTCGGTCCTTAGCTAGCGGAAGATGTGACGCGTAGATACGTCGCGAGCTTATTGTATTATTCTGTTCGACAAACTTATTAGTAAAGACCTATCTTATTTAATCACATAACGTGTTTATATATTTAAGTTACAAACTTCATACGAATTTTAGGTTAAAATCCAAGTCAAAAAAGCCTTTAAGTCTTTTATTTAGGTTTTTGTTTCACCGTCTTTTTGCATGTTTTTATCATATTATGTTCATGTTTGGACTTTTTATTTGACGTCGGCAGAGTTATATGACGAGTAATTAAAAAATCGATTTAAGCGTAACTGTCAGCGTAAATAAAAGTTGAAATCGCCGCAAGAGAAAGTGGCTATTTTGCGTGCGTGGTAATTTACGTTACTTTATTAAATCGCTGCGAGGCTACGAGATAGTGTCGGCAGAGTGTCGGACCAAGTCTCACGAAACGACAACCTCGAGGATTGATTACGTGTCATTGTTAAAACACTTCGAATGTTATAATTGAATGCGGCCGATAGCGACACACGACTTAATTTTATAATCAATCGATTTGTGAACAAATCATAAAGTTTAGAATACAGGTAGATTAATTTTTATTTACAACATAAATATACAACAACTTTTCTTAGTAATAAAATACTAGATACTGCTAGCGGCTTCGCTCGCATTGGTTTGTTACTTTCCTCGCTGGAAATTTTTGTTACTTGATTTCTAGTATAACTTGGAATTATAGTTAAACGTCAAAAATTTGTTATGGCAACATATATTAGGTTTTACTTTTCCATTTCTTCATATATTTCTGGATACAGAGTATCCTATTTTATTTTCTGTACCCCTGAAAATGTGTGTGCAAAATTTTGTGATGATCGAGTCGTCACGGAGTTAAAGCGGAATAAAAGAATAAACTCACATTCGCATTTATAATATTAGTTAGGATTAGGATTGATTTCTAATACATTCCTTAAGTATGCAACGCAACACACATTAAAACTTATTTTTATAAAGTGACCAATGCAAACTGTCTCATAATAGTATAAAGTTTGGTGGGCGTTTAAATAAAAATTATCAGAGTAACATGATATTACACCGACGGAGATATGAGAAGCTATTAAACTCAAATCAATGTAATGGATTTTATCCGCTCGCGGTATTCGTTATAATTAGCAACCAGAAAACTAATTTAAACGAACCCGTTACAATGAACGCTATCGCTGTACCGGCGTTCAATTACTATAAAACAAGCACACAACGCGAAAACCGAACGCCAATTAGTCACGTGGGACAGATCAATTCTCTTTATCTTCATCGGGGTCTGTGCCACACCCGCACCTGACGAATTTGTCGGCGTAGAAAAAAATCTTCGCAAAATTTTCATTACTCTTATCGACTAAATCCGATTCACTCATAACTTATACGAGTTAATTTCTTTTAATATATGCACACAATATAGTGCTGTGGCGTAAGTGTGCTCATAAATCTATCCGGGGAGTGATGCGAGTTTGGGCGTGCGTTGAACGCATCGCAAATTGCGATCTAAATTGAAAATTAAACAGTGCTCGGTGCCCCGGGCGCCCCCGGCTTTCGGTCGAGTTTCCGAACGAGCGTTATCGCTGTATTGTAAACGAATTAGCAAGGAAAATTAAGAATCGAATGAGACTAAATGATTATTTCTTACCGATTATTATCGCGTCGTATATAATTTAAGGATTAAAAAAAAAATACTAACATACTTTTTTACAAACTAAAGAAGTGCTAAGATGTTGAGGACAATAGTCGAATAGCAGATTCGAACCTACAGACATAAGGTTTGCAGTCCTTCTTTCAGTGCTTCTTAATTTTTATCTATCGTTCATTTTTAATATTAGGAATAAAGTTATCTTGAAAGTAGCCGTATTTAAAACCATGTATTTTTAATCGGTATTTCGATAACTTTGAACTCTATTAAGCCATATCCGATTGTTAAACTCAATATAGACCGATTAAAATGCAACAAAGTGCTATAAAATCTTTTATCTTGTAATGCTGCTAACAAAACCAAAATGAACAATTGCCGTAGCAAATAACTTTTTGTTTATATACGGAGCGGATAAGCCGGGAACCGATCGTGATAAGTTAAGATAGTACTACGAGACACGTACGGGCCAGTGATGCGATTGCGAGATGTTTTCGATTGTTCGAATCTCTCGATTGTATTCATTGGAAATCGGTACTTAGAGCCCGAGGAGAAAATAAGTCTGAGATTTTTCGAGAATTAAGTCGGAATTTAACTCTAAATAATTAATTCGAATTCTTAATAGGTTCAATTCAATATAACTCGATTCATTCGATTGTAGCCAACTCGGACGTGTCGTTAGTACAACCGTGATAGCACACGATGAGTGGCGACTACTAATGCTCAGTATTGTGCAGGAATGAACTCTCAATATTACAATGCATTGAGTATGAATAGTTAAATCGCGTTTTACAAGTTTTTAGTATTTTGTTCATATATTCCCCATGTACATTACACATTAGTACATTATATTCTCAATGATTTCTAATTGGAAAATTGAATGTTATATTATATATTTTTGTCTTATTTTTGGTAAGAAAACCGAAAGTTTGATTCCGTTGCGTACTCCTGTCACTCGAGTAACTAATAAAATCCAGATCTTTGTAACGGACGATAATCCTACTTGTTTTGTTGTTAAGTGATGTGTTAAACTTATTTTTTTGTCAGACTTTGAATCATTATCTTTATGTTTAATAAATGCCGAAAATCGAAGAATATAAGTATATCAAGCAATTAAAATTGAATAGGTTTTTTCTAATAATAGCACAGCTTGTTTATTACTTTGTAAACTTTTCTACTAATTATGAGCCTTATTTTCTATAAAATAAAGTCGACGTCAAATGGATCTTGACCATACGCTGTCTTTGGATAGGCGTAACGAATTATTGCAACACATGTAATTGCTTTGTAGATTTTATCAAATGTAATAATTGGGTTCAATATCGCAAATAGTTAATGAACTACATGGAAGTATAGATAAAAAACGAAACCAGCTTTAAGAGGTTCACTTCATATTCATACAAGTTAAAATAGTACGATTAAAATAATTAAGCCGCCGTAACACAAAGAATAACTTAGACTAATAAATCATAATACAAGGATAAAGTAAGAAATATAAGTACATTTGTTATTTAACAAAGAAGTTTTCACAAAAGGCAATTCGTCTTACCAGAACTATGTAGAATTATTCTCAATATAGAGCAGGAGGGTATTTAATTTTTGGTTCCAAATAAATTTGTTAGTACCTCGAAATATCAATTTTAGATACTGGTAACTTTGCTTTTTTGTGACAACACATTTTCTACATGGTAACTCTCGACGATATTTTTAAACGGCAGACTATATAATTTTATATCATGATTAAAACAATTAATAGGAAATGACTTAGACACTTTGACATGCGGAGTAATGTCAGGCATTAACTCCAGTAATTTCTGCATACTGAGGTGGAATGCACCATCCCGCATCGGACCCGAGGTATCATGACTGCTTAGCGGAAATAGGCTCTCATGGAACTGTCAAACAGCTTGCATTAATCTGATTGTTGTAAAAGTCTAAAACGATGGTTAGATAATTGCGAAAGAAATTTTATAATCGCTGTTCGGTTTATTTTCTGTCACAAAATGTAATTTGATAAAAAAAGGAAATAATTAATCATAATTGTTTATTGCTCATTTATGTATTTAAAAAATAAATGGGCCTCCAAATCTACTTGTAATAATAATATCATTTTTTACTACTGTGTTTTTAAATTAATGTTTTCTAAATAAATAATAAAAATAAAGATATGTTTGTGATGGTGCTTATTTTTTATTTTATTTTTATATATTTATTTACAATACACACATGCAGTAAAAAAAAAAAATTATCTATTAGATTAGCTTGTATGCGTAGATTATGAATGTAGAAGAAGCGAGAGAGGTGTGCCAGGATCGCGCCAAATGGAAATCCATGATCTCTGCCTACCCCTCTGCGTGAGCGCATATTTTTTTTAAATATTTTATTATTAACTTTAATTTATTGATCTACACTAAATAAATATTTAATCAATAAATTTAGCCAATCTTTATTGTTATTAATAAAATAAATATATATTAAGGTACACGTACCGGAGGTATCTTTTAATTATTTGCAAAATGTAAAAAAAAACATACAAGATTTTACTCCGAAATCTTAATTAAAAAAATGTTACGCAGGTAAAATCGCAGGTTGAGGCTTGTATTCAATAACTTGATAAGACACGCCGGCCATTTTGAATTCCGCGGCGGCGCGTTGCCATGGATACCACGTGCTCGCGTGCGTAGGCGCATCTCGGCTGACATTTTTGTTTTTAGCCGCTGACGGTGTTGTAAGTTGTAAATTTCCCATTTAATACCGACGTTAATGTGCGTAATAATTAAGTCTCAGGATAATGTATTTTCCTTTAATATGGCACTATAACTCGGATACTGTAAAAGATATTTGTAATACCGCTTAATAATACGTTAATTAAATTCAAGTATAATGATCGTGAATTACAATATGAGACCCTTTTTAAAGTATTTCGATTAGTAATAAAAACCTGAAATCGTACATTTATACGAAACACTTCTCGATATTTCTATAAATAAAATAAACTAAATTTTTTAGAAAATAGCTGCCTGCCTGACTTTTATCGCTTTTAAATGATTAATAACGCTTTTGATTTTCTTTACAGAAATCTAATCGAGTCCGTAATATACCTGTAAAAACATTATTACTATCTATTCTATTGAACATTTTTGATTTTTATTATTATTAACGATACCAATTAGTCTTTAATTACTGACCTTAATGCAAATTTCCGTGCGGGGGTGTTAACATGTTTACTACGCTATGCTACATATACTTCCAAGGACCGGAATGTTAAGATTAAGTTTAATAAAATATGCGCTCACGCCCGTAACCCAGAGGAGTAGGCAGGGATCATGGATTCCATTTGGCGCGATCCTTGCACACCTCTATCGCTTCTTCTACATCCATATATCTACGCATACACGCTCGGCGGAGCATTTTACACACATTACTAAAAAAGGGCGGTATACGGAGTACCCGTAAGGTATAGCTATTAATCTGATCGATATAAGTTGTTCTAGGGTGACCACTACCAACAATGCTACTCACATTTGCAACATAAATTTGTTTCGTTATTCTCTTTTCATTCGTCTTTTCAACACGCCCGAACCATCGAAGCAGACATTTCTCAATTCTAGTCACTACCTACCTTTTTTATCTAAGCAGATTTAAACCTATGAAGCTACTCGAGATAACGGTCGGTATGGCCAGTTATACTATCTTAGACTACGTCGATTTACTGAATCTTTAATTTAGTGCTCATCGATAAATTAGTGTGGTGAGGCTTAAACGGTCGTAAACACCCGAGGACACGTTAGCTTATGGTTCATAGTCACGCAACACTTAATTATGTAACCGTATAGATTTATGGGAGTCGAGTACGAAGGATCATTAGTCCCCAGATCGATTCAGACGAAAATACCTTATCAGCGATATGCAAACCGAATTTATCAGCTAAGAGCTGGTCGCACTTTAAGGTGTCGTAAACAAGCTAAAAAGAAGAGAGAATTCGAGATAACAAGTAAATGCCAGCGGAGAATATAATATAACATTAGTTAGGACGAAGTAATTTTTGTTTTCATTTGTTTTTGTTACTAAGTTAACAAAATTAAAGAATTAAGACAAATAGAAGAAAACGTGTAGAAATAAATACATGTAGGCACACTAAGCCGATTTTATTTGTTAAACATGTTGACAGGATGTTAAAAACTTATATGTTAGCGGAATTAAATGTGAATGTAAATATAGACAGATAAACAATCGCAACTAATTATTACATTTTTATTCCGTTATACACTTTTATAAATAATTCATTCTTTAATATAATCCTGTAATTAATTTGCCGCCATTTTGAGTTAATAATAATAATAGAACAGCACAATGACATTGACGGGTAATTTTTTAATATTGTTCGTAAAAAAAATTCACATTATGTTAATGCGCATGCAATGTTTACTTTCGTAACGTGTATTTGTTTTCTCTTTCGACTTCGGCGGCAAACGAAGTGTATCGAAATGGCACGCTACTTTTTTCATAAAACGTCTTAAATTGTTTGTTATAAATCGAAAGTTATCACTTATTAATGGCAATAATTTTGTACCCTTTTCCCACCATGTGGTTGGTACAGTATGACCGGCTTACATACTGTATAGTGTACCGCCTGCCTGACGCCAACCGTCCTTGGAAAAAATTTGTACAAAGAAAACATTTAATCTTTATGATGATATTTCAATCTGTTAGATTTGCAATCTGACCGTCTTTGATTGTAGCCAACATATACTAAATGTAAAAAAATTACACGCCAAAATAGGTGCCCGATGTATCGTGATTCGAGATAATCGTACCCATATCGAAATTAAGACAGCGCAGCTGTCCATTGCACTATTATCTCATCCTCATTTGTATTAAAATCTGCATATGTAAAATAAATTTGAATCATTATTTCAATATTCTGGTTTAGTTTCTGGGAAAAACTAATGTTAATAATATTCAAGTTAAAGGCATATTCGATCGAGTAACAATTCCCTCCTGAGCGTTTTTGTCAAATGGTATATTCAGCATTGCGCCGCTGTGTTCAACTGCACAGCAAACTGTAAATCCCATCAGCTGGGTGTCTTGTCTTGAATCAATGTTAAAATATTAATATTTTCTAGTACAATAATTACCCTAATACTAACACTAGTTTAAGTTACTAGCAAATATAGATGTAAAAATGTCTGAAATAAATATTTATTTTTAATTCTATCATAAAAGAAAGATTCCATTATCTATACAACCTTATAAATATCTCTTATACTCAATATATATATTCAATACTAAAAATCTTACAAATGGGTCGGCCAAAATTGATATGATCTATAATTATATATGCCATATTTCTCATGTTTTAAATCGGGGTGTATGTACCTACAATATTATAATTACACCGTGTGTGGTCGCCCGCTGACATTGACATTCATTTTATTGTAATGCAATATACGTTGAAAGTTAATTTGTGGGTAAATATACTTCAAAGACAAAATATCGTTGTTTTTTTTTACAATATTTTAAAGTTTAAAAAAGTCAATATCTTTAACAGAATTTACAAAGAAAAAACTTTACAACAAGACTTTACGGCCTTGCTAAGTTTAGTATCTCATATAAAAAGCCTCGTGTCCACCTGGACTCTATAACTGTCAGTCAGAGCCCCCTACTCGTAAGAATTGAAATGTTATAACTTACATCTCAATCTCGATACTCAGTCGTACAAATCGAAGAGAGCGATATTTTAAGCCTTCAAACTTGCTTCAAATATGTAATTAAACAAAATGTCACGTCCATGAATATTCGACGGATATTAGTTTAATAAAAAAGGTAAATCCCTTTTTATAATATCTCCGCGCTGTAAAACGCTTGATCGATTATGCGCGGTCGGCTCATTTATTTGACATATATTTTATAAGGCGTTTATATTCTTCGTATACAGATTAAAACAAGTCTATGATGGTTTCGTGCGACTTTTTATATTTTTTATCTGTTTTGTAAAACTCGGTATTAATGTCCATCGATAACTGCAAAGTGTAACGATGGTAACTTTTTATTGCATTATATTGTAGTTGAGTTGTGTTCGAAATATTAAATGATTTACGGTTTGTTTTATGCATTACCAATTTATTTATGAAAGATTATTGAGTTATGCTCATACATCTTGTATATACAAAAAAATCTCGTGACACGATGTTTGTCCGATAAACTTCGAAACTACTATACCTACCGTGATGAAATTTGGTCACATGTGTAATTTGGTTCTACTTAAAAGATAGTATAATCTAGTTTGAAATCTACGCTATATATCTATATATATAGATGTGTTAATCCATCATTGTTAAAATAGCCGGGTTATTTTATAGGTAAGTCACTTTCTTCACAAGTTCTTTATGCATCGCAATATTGCTAGTATCTTCTTGTTAAGATATTATACAACGGGAGCCGACGATGCTTAACTTCTACATGCTAGACCGCCATGGGGAAGTAATTGATTTTAAAGATTTGCTACCTTCCTTAAAAATATAACAAATTAAAGGATGAATGAAGACAGAATAACGAAACAAATTTATGTTACAAAAGTGAGTGGCAGTGTTGCAAACTGTCAGAAACGCACGCTTATTGCCAATAACGACCCTCCCCTATCTTAATCAGAATTATAATAAATTATTTTTTACAAATTTAATGGGTGTTAAATGGTGGACTGATTTGTGATGTATGGTACTTAACAGGCTCCGAGGTATTTATATTTATTTCATTGCGATTCATTTAATAAATCCTCAATTTTATGTTTTATTAAATTTATTTGACGACTGACTAATCTCTTCATTAATTAAAATTCTTTTAAATTTTATTTGTTCAAATTTATTTCACATGCATCCGACTTATTGAAACTATATTCGTTTTTTTATACAAATGATTTCTGTTGGTTTAATTGTAAAAAAAAACTTAGTCGTCCAACGTGTGCTCCATTAAAGGTGAATTAACATTTTTAAATTTGCAAGATCGTCAGTGATCACGGGCAGTCGGTGTTCATAAGTTTTGCTTTTATTGGACGCTTCCAACTTACGGGGTTCTGTGTCCAACTTATTCCTATGCATGTCCGCCATGTTTAATGTTGTGTGGGGTTACCAATTCACAGGAAAACTTTATTTTAGACGTTCATAATGGAACTTTAATAATTATTTATTGTAAATATGAAAATAGGCGTGTGCATCCTTTTATTTCACTTTTTAACCAAAACTATACATCACAAAGCGAGTGTGATTGTGGATAGTTGTAGCCTTAACGTTACCATGTGCCACTATGGTGGTTGCATGCGGATGGAAGTAGAGATTCAAAATATGCGGGAGTGGGGTCAATAACATGTTATTCCTATACAACCTATTAGTTTTCCATATTTGCCATACATGGTCTATATATACTTATGTATTAAATATTGGTTATATTTGTATATAATGCGTTCTGAGATTGCTTATCGTACTATCTTTAGATTTGATTTTTATTTCAATGATTACATTTAAATTAAATATTAACTTTTTTACCAAACGAGATTTGAGGACACAAATAATTTTAAAACTCAATCAAAACGTTTATGGCTCAATACATCAAACATAATGTTATTTTCATTAAAATTGTTATTACCTAGTAAATATAAAAGTAGGCGGAATGTCCCGCAGAATGTGACGCGGTTGGCAGTATTAACATAGACGGCTAATGTACCCAGCAAAAAGATTGCATTACCTGATACATTCCCACCGCTCGCACCATTCGCTTTTTACCGACCTAGGGCTGCGAAACATGTTTCTATGAGTATGTATGCCCTTAATTGAAAGTTTATTACATCGGTCACCGGGGTGTTTATATGTATTTTGTTTATTCATGCTTCGGACGTCATGTCGTTTATGCACCCATTCCATTCATTGTACGGTCAATGGTTTTTTTATCCATACATCTGGAAATACAATTACTAGATAATGGTATAATGATGATAATGAGAAAATTCAATTTGATTTTAAACTATTAGGCACATCCCTGTTAGAAATTATATCCAAGACGTCATTTACTTGAGTTCGCACGTGGCAAGCCGCGTCCAAAGTTGTCAGCGTGTCTCAGTGGCGAGCGGCAGCCATCTTGAAAGAGATGACGTCTAGTAATTCTTTCGGATATTTTCAATGCACTTTTTATTTTAATTCAACGATTATATTTTTATTGTAATTGACTTTGAAATGATCGTCTTAAAGTATGTTGAATTTATTTTTTTTTCAATGTTATTTGATGGCCAGGAGGTTGTATGAGAACTATATGTTTTCAATTGGGTAATGATTTACTAAAAATTAAAAAAAAACTCGCTTACGTGGTACACTTTAAAATGAAGAAAGACGACGAAGTTGTTATAATAGATTATTACCCACAAAAGCAGAATGATTCAGCGGTTGTTTCCATATTTTAGACAGATCCCATAAAAAGGCAATTTCCTTTTCGTCGTTTCGGTCTTCATCCAATCCTTCCCATCCTATCACTATTAGGAAAAGATGAGAAGGAGAAGAGGAGAGAAATTTGACCTGGGAGAATAACAATCAAAACAGCGATGGGGTCACTATCGATGTAGAAAAATACAAGAAATGTGGGTTAAGATGATTCAGTTTATCCGCTTCTGGCAATCTCGTCTTCGTCGTCATGCCGTCGCGAAGGATTATTTACCTATATAAGTTATTTATTGCGACTCAGTGCTATTGCAGAAACATAAAACGTCTTCAAATAAAACTTTGGATCTTAATTAATATTATTTAACAATGTTTCTAGAGATATAGAAATCGAAATATTTATTTGATAACTACTACTAAAAAACGAAGCGATAAGCTTCGCCTTTTGCTTTTTAAATAGTTTCGTGGTAACATTATGATTAATCTGTCGGAGTAAATATCACTTGACTTTTATTTTTCATTGTGCCTATTACCACGCGCACAAGATTTACCAATTTTTTTCATAAATATAGGTGATAAATTAGCAACTCTGTTTAATTGCTACTCGATGTTAAATGATCGCCGCTGCCTATGAAATTCACACCTTTGATACCACATACACATCACCTTTGATTCTCTCAGCTCCTGTCCAGTAGGTGCGTTTCCTTTCTTTAAAGAAGGATTTCGCCCTTTTTGTCAAATTTTCTAAGCCGCATCCTTTTGTAAATGCTGGCGACGGATTGCTAAAGGCCACCATACATGATCTGTCATTGGCGTTCGTGTACTCCGTATGAAATTAATTTTATTTGTATTTTGGGATTCGAAAATGTAACTCAAATAATAACTCAGCGGCTTTGGCTGCCGTTTTTTAATACTAGTATCACTGAAATTGTTATTATCCTGAAATGTTACGGGATGTAATATCGCCTACAAACTCTGTTACATACCCGACACCAATCGACACAAAAAGAATGCCAAGTATGATAGATACGAGAGCAGTGGATGAAACAGGAACAAAAACCTATGCAATTATCTACATACGGAAACTAACAGCTTAATATCACCACGACATTTGCATAGTTGCCAACTCTAATGTATGCTATCTGAACGAATGACTGTCTTAGTACATTACGTCCAGATTTTTATAGATTTTTTTATTGTTATTCTGTACTGAATTACATAACATTCCTACAATAATATTTCTCATCAGATGAATTGGCTCCCCTCGTGGCCTCGTGTTGGTTTATGAATAAGTTGTCTGAAGTCTGACATTGTCGATGTCTGGTCTTTTGGTGGACAAAGATCATAATTGCTTTATGGATCTAAATATATTTTCAATTTACTTTTTTTTTACAGAGTGTCTTAAGACTTTAGTTCTTAGGGAATAACTCTTCATATATTTTTTATATCTATAATACTTATGAATCTTATTACAAACCCCGACATTTTGTTTTTGCACAATAATCTGACTTTCTTTCACAATATTACGTGATACAAGTAAAAAAAAGTTGCCATTGTAATTTTTACGACAGCAAATCCATATTACACATGGATTCAATGTTGCCAGTACCAAAGTAACCTTTCCCGATAAAATAGTAATAATACAATCGATAGGCTGCCAGTAATTAACAGTCAGTTAGCGTTTTTAATCGAGCCGCATCCTCTCATTCCGCTCCTTAGATATGCAAACGTTCCGACTCGGGGTTGCCATAATAACGGTTGCCAGTATAAAATTTTAATGCGCATTAAATAATCTGCGTATTTTACTCCGCGACTTTGCATGTTGGGTTCCGTAATCGATGGTCGTATGAGTATTTAAACTTATTTTTTCTTGTACCGTCCTCTATTAAATGTAATATTAATGAACTTTGTTGATGAACATAAAATTTGCCTGTCTACTCGATTACTCGAGAGAAGTTAAGCTCATGAGCTTATAAGTTTATGTCTCTACTCATTAAGGAAAATGTTGTATTGAGTTTCATTGTACAAATAACTTTTAAGTATAAAACTTTGTATATATTTCATCCAGTTCTTTGTCAGATTTAATAGATCTATGCCTGACGTATAAAACGAATAGGAAGTTTTTTAATGCATTTCCGCCATTTGTTTTAAGTCTATATTAGGCCTTATACTCCATGTTTAAAACCCCTTCAATGGAAGCATAGGTTTCCCAGTTCTGTCTATCATTTTCAAAAGAGATGAAAACGTAACTCCTTATTTTACGCGATATTTGTACTTTAATCGGGAAAACTCACAGTTCCAGAAAACCTCCAATGATTCTTTGCACTACATTGGAATTTAACTATGGATATTGTAAGTATTATTTCCTATGAGGTCTTTCTAGTGGCAAAGCCTGAACCGTAATATCTATTAAAATGTTGTTTTAATTTGAGCGTGTATAATTAAATTTATTACGCAATAACACGTGTAAAATCAAATTACGCCCAGATACATGACTCTATAACTGCGATGCTTGATTGCTTTTATGTAAAAATAAAAATGAACAAAATATCATATGCAGCGAAATTAATCGAATAACTCTTTTATAGTATAATATGATTGGGTATTACGCGCGAATCAAGTTTAATGTGAACCTATTCATTCAGAATCTGCAATGCAAAATATACTCTAACAACCCACTTTAAGGTCTAGTCAGTCAAGCAGTACTCATAAGAAGTTATTTTTATACTCTAGGCGTATTCTGCGATGAGGTCGTTGGCTGGATTCTTGTTGCATGCATTATTAGAACAATTTAGCTGACAGCCGTACAAAATCCCGTTTGTATTCTAAATACTATTTCCTTTTTCAAATTATTATAACGTATCTTTAGTGTTGGGCATATAGATCCATCCATTAGACTTTCGATGTTTCTTTTGTTTACTTCAGTCGTTCACTATAAAAATCAATTTATAAAATAATTTTATTTCGCAATTTATCTGAAGGTTAACTTTATATATTTCTTTATACATCCACATTTTCATTATCTATACAGAGTATATAATCGCGACAACTGTCAGAACGAGTTTATTAAAAAGATGAAGTGTGAAATGAACGCCGGCTCAATTACGACAGCACTATCGAGTATCGATTGTGCCTCGATAATCGATAGGCGAGCATCGATAATTCGTAGCACCAGCACGCATGCGCGTACAATGTTACACGTAATTGGCGGCAAAGTTTTTAGTTTTAAAGAGATACTTCTTCATATTTAAACTAAACAATTTAATTTGTAAGCATGTACGGTCAACAGAAGGCAATAATAAGACTATTACTAGCGCCATCTATTGATAAATATGAACATTAACATTAGAATTATGTTTTTTATGTTAGCTAAATACATTCATCAATAGTAGAAATAGTAAAAGCAACAGTTGTCACACAAGTATATGCTAGCTATATTCATGACTGAAACTTTGCCAAAAAATGTATGTTTGCAATGTTTATGGATTAGCCAAGAAATGAACCTATGATCTTACGCGTTAGTCATATAGAAAAGCAAACAAGTTTTCCACTAAACCTGTCCTCTAAATCCATTAATTTACAAAGGCCACAACAGGAGAACCAGTTATTGGATTTTTTTCTT
Organism: Papilio glaucus; assembly: GCA_000931545.1. Classification (NCBI taxonomy): domain Eukaryota; kingdom Metazoa; phylum Arthropoda; class Insecta; order Lepidoptera; family Papilionidae; genus Papilio; species Papilio glaucus. The sequence goes on from JWHW01001086.1 coordinate 193,736, forward strand.
TTATTCTTACGCTTACATTTCATATTATTAAAAGGAACAAGATGAATTTTGGTTGGAATTTAATTGAACTATGAATGGTTTTAATGTGTCAAATGTTTAAAAAAATATAAGCATAAAATGGTTCAATTTAATGGATACATGTTTCCCTGGGTCACAAAACGGATAACTTCTTTAGCGTTCTTTTATGCCGAATCGTGGTGAGACCATATTCTTGGAAGCAATCTACTCTTCTTAAGCCTAATCATGCATCGATATAATTTTTTTCGATTACATATGTTTATTTTACACAAAATTCATACACAACATGTTAACAAATAGAAAAATTATAAGCTGGTGTGTTTCTTTCTGTAACATTGTAAAAAACAAAGAAAAAATGTTACCGAACCAATAATTCAATGATACATTGTTTTGTTACGTTATCTCTTATCTCTACTTTTTAAGTATAATATGTTATTCAATTAATAAGATACACTTGTATATATCTTACCCATTGAGTAAACGAGACGCCTAAGTTTTGGGTTAACTTATCGCAAAATACGACCGGGGATTCCTGTTCATAAAGTGACACTAGGCGTTTCTCTACATTACAAACTAGATTTGCAGTTACTTTAATATAGTCTATACCTATAATAAAAATACATAGTGTTTAGGTATTTATTATACATAACAACAACACGGGCTAGTTTTGTAATAACTTAATTTTATATCATACTAAGTGCACTGCCGAGTCCGAGCGGCATGCGTTCCGATGTCATGTAAAGTGTTTGTTTGCATGTTCTGTTTGTTGAAGACTCTTTAAAATCAAAGCATTGTGCTAAAAGCTTAAATGATAACTTTTTACTACTACTAATTTTATTTTATTGACGTCTTTTCAAATAAATCACATTTTAAAAGCTCTCTTAAGAGATGAAGAGAATTCTGAAAATAGTGTGCCAATTAGCTCTCCACATTTGAACAATATCAAAAAAGTACTTAATTCCGACCAAACATTACAAATATAAAATGCAACATCGATAAAGTTTTTTGACGAAACTCATTTCGTACGGACGTCTTCTTTTATTATAGATGGGGCGTTACTCTCGTACGGGAGGAGGAAGGAGGGAACGGGAGAAGGCCGGGGAAATTATAGGGCTGTCCGCGTTCAGCCGTTCGTAATGATGGATTGCGAGCGACGCTTGCTTGTACTCGTTTAATGAGAAATGCAGTGGCAACCCTGTAGGGATCGCGGCTGTGCTATTTTTAACAAAATGTTTTCTTTTTGAATTACGCTCACGATCGCCGTAGACAAATAGGTGAGGAGCATTATTTAAAAAAAGGAAACGTAATGATCTCTTTGATGAGGGTGTAATAATTATGCTATCATTCCCTTTGACGTTGATGAAAAAGATCTTAACGTTGCTTATAAAATGACGAACATTTTGGTTTAAATATTAAACTATGTCGAATATTCATTTGATATTTCAAAATAGGACTTTTCTACTACTTATATAATATACGCAAAAACTTCAGAAACACATTTAATATTATTAGGCCCTTAGAGTTAAAGTTTCTGTGGAGTAAGTGTAAAGAGAGGCGGAGAAAGCATTTTTTTATATAATTTATGTTTTGCAAATACATTTAATATTATAAAATAAAAGGGATTTTTAAATACAATATGTCACCCGGGGATAGTGTAGCTTCCCAACAGTGAAAGAATTTTTCAAATCGGTTCAGTAGTTTCAGAGCCTATTCAATGCAAACAAACAATCAAATCTTTCCTCTTTATAATATTAGTAAAGATAGCTTTTATTGATATTACAAAAATACAAAAGAAAGTAACCTAATGCAATGTGGTTGAATTGCGATCGCTTGGCTAGAACTAGTAATATTAAATATTGAAGTACATATCAGTTTTGATTAATTTCTGGATATTGCAATAAAACAGAGTGTTATGAATATAGCAGATATTTAAATTTTATTAGTATTAGATTTAAAATGATTGAGTATAAGTTAACACGAAAACCATCAAACCATTCCTGGAACGTTTCTATAAAGCTCGCCATCAAAAATGGTATAAATACGTTGACATCGTAAATTCATGCAAATAGACTTGGACGGGGAAATTCTAGAATATATTGATTCAGGATATTGTCGTATCTTATACGGATTTACAACGCATTTATGTCGAGTTTCATTTCGAGAATCCTTCTTTTATAGCTTACGTCGATTTTATGTCGTAATAATTTCATTTATTTTTTAATATGTTTCCGGGAATTTACATGAAAGAGATGGGGACGCAAGGCGGAGTATTTTAAATAACAACCACAATTAAATAAACTCTGAATATGATCGATGCCATGATGTCCCAAGATGAATAAGTAACATGTATTTTCATGATAATGTCGCTGTTCTGTACGAGTCTGTTAAGATCTGAGTGACATAGATGTTCTAGCCAAAATGAAATTCGTAAAACAAAATTACATTAAAATAAGCTAGAACTGAATAAAGAAAAAATTTAAAAAGAAAGTGATGCAAAGCTCTTTCGAGATATAGATTGACTTCGATAAAAAATTACAAGCAAGAATAAAGAACCAAAAGAAACTTCGTTAAAAGGAAATGCATCAGTGAAAGAGAAACTGAAATGCTTTATCCGGTTAATAGATACCGTATCTAAAACCTCAATGAAACATGAACATGCGAACTTTTAACAAGAGAGTAATAAAAAAACAACGGCCGCAATCACACCGCGTCCTCGATTTATCGACTGGAGTTACGTGTAGTGCGACCATATTATGTGCATTATACACGAGACTTTTTATTCAGTTTATTAAAAAAAATGTGGTAATGGTCTGTCTGAGAACTTTTGCCAGAAATTTATAATGGTTTATGTTATTTTGTTAATATGTTATTGTTTGTTTTATTTCAATCATTTATATAGTAAGATTCTTATATATTTTCTATATTCTTATAAGAATATATTAAGCTATGGAAAGATGGGAGCCATCTTAAGATTATTGCAATCAGTGCAAATATCACTTGTATATAACAGCTCACAAGTACACACAGCACATAAGTCACAAACTTAATAATTTTATGTAATATACAATTTATAAGCGTCCTGGCTTTTACCGCGTCTTCATGGTGTCTCTAGTCATATGCCAATATAACTCAGATGATATTTGGTATCGTCGCGATACAGTTCCCGTGCGCACTATCACATCGCATAGGACAGGGCTTAGTTATGTGCGCGGACTATCAGCTCGATAATGTCCTACAGCCGCCCGATTCGCTCACGACGCACTAATGTAGAGATAGATTTCGGACTTTTGTATGTTTATGATTCTCGTGTCGCTTGCATTGTTTGTTTTAGCACTTACATATTACATTTTGAAAGGTAGTGCTGGATCGTTGAAATTTTAGCGCCATTTTATCCATAATAATCTGTAGACATATCTCTCTAAATAGATGTCATATTTAGGTTTGTAAGAAACGGGATTCTTATCACGATTAGCCTTTTTGAGGTCCCGATATTTCGGCACTGTTGCATGCGCCATGGTCAAGGGCTGACTGGGGCTGGCAAAAAATTTCAAAAAGGCTAATCGTGGAAAGAATACCGTTTCTTACAAAAATTATATTAAGAAAAACCACGAAAGTTTTAAGTTAGATGACATATTTTCTTCATTTTTGCATTTTTATGTGTTTTGAAGTAGCTTTGAGAATTACTGTTAAATGAAAATTGGAAGAACCTTTACTCTTTGTTGGAATCTTTATTATACACGCACGGGTGGTGCTCAAAAGATGGTATTTATATGATAAGATTCAGTTTAATAGCACTGGGTATTTTGTAAATGAATTGAGTACATTTTTTATTTAATAATTAGAGCGCAAAGGTTGTTACAATTTAAAATTTCACAACAAGCGGGCGCGCTCACACAATTTCTAATTAAGATAATTATAAAGAAGCGTACAATTACGTCGTGTTAATCTAACCAATGTAATTTAATAACCCCTTGTCATTGACTACACGCTTGAGCGGTGCAGTGTGAACCATTTCTCGTATTAAACACCATCAAAATTACAATATGAGAGAGCGTGCGTTGCCCCCGACAAAAACCAAAGAGGGCAATTAAATCATAAATTTCGCGTCGATACAACGCAACCAACAATCACACTGCAGATAATGTAATAAAACGAATCGAATAAAAAAAGAATTCTCATAAAAGTTGCATGCAATGAATTTCTCAGTGGTCGTCTGGAAGGAAATTAGCGGGATCAGTTCAACCTTTTAGCGGCCATTACAACGAACCACATTACAAACTTTAACAGAGGCAGTAAAGTAATTAAATGAAAAAAGAAAGTAATATTTGATTTATTCGTATTGGGAAGTGCTTCGATATCGATTATAAATCTTCTTGTTACCCATACATAATTAAAGAATTCCGTTAATTAATTTGAATATTGTTTTTGGAATTTGCAATCGCGGGATGTGGTCGGAGAGATTAAAAAAAAGAACAGTTGACTTATCGAATGGGATGTAGCTTTCATACTAGCTCAGATTTAGGTGCCTTTTCGTGTATAGATCAAAATCTATTGGGGGTCGATATCCTTTAACATTTCATCGGCAAATATTTCACTAAATCGTTGGCCGTCCCCCTTTGATCTTTGCCTTGATAATATGTAAATGAGGACGCCGACGACTTAAAAATAAAAAGGATTAACACGAGATCGTTGTCCCTTTAAGTGACCCAAATAAGATAATACAGAACGACATTTTTAGTCTGCGGTTGTCAATAGGTATTAGGGATAAATAAGCCGTCACCGTTGTAAGCATTTTAAAACATTTATATTTGCACCCGGTCTTCGTTCCTTTTTTAACGCTTTTGTTTGTAGTTATTCACCATCTTACCAATGTTTGAAGTTTTTTTGTGGTAAAGTAAAACGACGAAACGAAAAAGGTTCACCGCTTGATTTTTGAGAGAGAGCACTTTTTTAAAAATCGAATACTAGCAAAAAACGATTCATTCAGATAAGAAATGCTATTTTTGAGATCGATCAATATAAAACTATAAGAATAATAGTTAAAAAAATCAATACCTACGCTTTGACATCTGTCAAATAAAAATTAACTTGTCACACTAGCATCATTCACACATTTGAAATTGCTCATTTTAACAACCTGTTATCGATTTTGACCGCTCTTCTTTAGAAATAGCCCGAATAGGGAATGGAAATGCGTTGAAACTACGGAACATGGTTCATAAATCGATATACAGAAGAATAATATTGTGTGAGGTCGTGGTATTCCGGTCGAATCGGCCGTAACTGCTGATGCGGATTATTGTGTTGTTGGTAGAAATTTTATTAGTTGATTTACCATTTGGATGACAGCACTAATGAATAGTAGAACTTAATCAATTAAAATAAACTGACAGAATTAAACTTGCATCGATCTATATTTTATTGTTAATAGACGCTAAGGTTTACTTGTAATAAATATACATTACGGAGACTCTTTAAATGGTCGAACAGTTGCAAGAAAAAGTATTTGAAGCGAGACATCCCTACGGGTGGCTCTCGAACCGAGCGAGACTAGTTTTTTGATAAAGCAACTTTATTATCAACCGCGTTGGTCCTTCGAGAACTGTCAAAAATAGCTCGACTCGCTGTACATCGATGGGTCTGCATACGATTGGCACGTACACAATAGAAGGTGAAACGTAATGTATGGGTTTATTGATTGAATTTCAGAGGTCAAAAAATTGATGCGGCTGCGTAATGACTGGTTCGTTACGAGCTCACAGTTGAACCTTCGACGGTCATCAGCGATTAGAAAAAATAAATAAATGCGGTATGAAAGGACTTCATTTCAACGTTTCGACCGTCATGTGGCAGTCCGCGATTTTGTTTGGCACGGGGCACGACGGACCCGCGCTGATTCACGGCCTACAGAGAAACATTTATTTTCATACATTGTCCAAGAGTTCTCGAACGTAGCGTCATAAATATTGCACTAAATCTAAATAGTGTGTAATATTTAAGTAAAAACTTTATACAAAAAAATCTTATGTCTCAAATACATATTTATTAATTTTTACGCTAGAGTAATTTGAGGGTTCGAGTACAGGGTTCGATTCCAGGCCGAGGAATGCATTTTGTGTATTTTTTCAAAATATAAAACTTTTGCTTTTCGATCTGCTTGTTACGGTGTATGGTGACATGATCACCTAATTTCAAAACAGCTTATAAAATTGAATATTTCAAAATCTTGTAATGTAAACGTACAAATAATGTAAGTATCAGGAATTCAAAGTAGTCATTTGTTTTACGGAATAGATTAACGCTATTACCGAATAAAGACAAAAAATTAAAAGAGGATGGAGGTGCCTAGGATAAGCGAAAGCCTTTTTAGCTATAGATTAAACAAGAAGGCGCGTCTTTGATCGTTGAGAAAATTGAAATGGCTGTCGGCACAGAAAAAGATGTCAATCTTCACATCACAAGATCTTTGCTCTCAAATGTATACATGGATAGAGTAATTAAAAGAAAACATTCCAATCATGCTCTTATATATGGAAACCTATTGGTCTGTCTCGACGTCTGCATAGATCTGTTTCTTGTACCGTCAACAGAAAAAACATTTCTGTAAAAGATTTATGCGGCTGATTCTAAACATGTTTCCAATATGAGTTGTAAAGTAAAACCTTTTGAGTCAATCGATAAATTATTAACTTTTTCTGTAGTCTATTTCATTTGTTAATTTTTAATGTCAATTGTATAATTACGAGCACGCTGTGAATTAGAAACTTGCCAAGTAAAATGTTTTAATATTTATGTTAAAGTTTAATTTCACTGCTTTTAATTTATTTTCAAAGTATTTTCAACTTGTATTTTGTCATTTCTACTTTATGTGTGATATAATCTTTTAACTAGGGAAGTTCAACCACATTTTCGATGTTATCGGAATAGAAATGGTACATTTTTGTCTAGACAGTGGTATGACGCACAAATAGCATCTATTATAAATGCGAAAGCTTGTATGTACGGATGGTTACTATTTCACGCAAAAACGGATGAACGGATCTGTGTGAAATTTGGCACAGGGTTAAATTATTGTCGAACAAAGTAGTTTTTCAACATAACTTTTTCTCATCTTTGAAATGCTCGGAAAATGCTCTTACATATCTTATAGCGTATTAGTGCGTTTTCACACGACATTCTATGATTTAGTGATATTTCCTCCGTCTCCACTCGCCAGTAACTTGATGCATACGGCTCAGTAGATACGGCTATGCGAGTATCAAGGTAGAATGTTTACCGTTATGCCTCTTCACACCTCGTTCGTAAACAACTCGGCGTCTTTAAGAAGTTTTCGCGTATTTTTACGACCAAACATTGATTTATGGTCCTAATCGATCCAATCGAGGACCGGTACAAATTTAATGCTGCCGATGTGAAAATTAATCAGGCATACGTTTAGTTTTATGTGGTTAGTTGGGTAACTGTAAATGATGGGTCGGCGTTACTTGTTGTGAGTAGTATAAGTCATTTGCACCGCGCCGAGTTCAGCTGATCGATTTAGTTTTTGTTGCTGTTTCGATTCATTCGGTGAAATGTTAATAGATTTAGATAAAATTTTATGATGCCCGTATACAGATTTGTGACTATTATTTTTAGACAAGTTGTTAACGGTTCTCAATCAACTGTTATTACTAAATTTATATTTATAATTTTAGACCTGTAACTGCATTTATAGCGATTATGGAGGAGGTCTACGTCCAGCATTCGTTACGTTTGTAGATTGATGATTAGGATAATGATGGTACTTCGCCAGAAAATTTGATATTGAACGTCAAACATTTCGGTCCTCCTCCACGAGTATTGTAAAGTACTCGAAACGTCGGGAACAAAATAAACGTGACAAAATCAACATTATTTTACTTACAAAACAATTTATATTTGTCTATGTTTCTAATCATCTTAAAGGCGATACTGTCGTGGGAGTTTGCTATTTTACAAATCTTATTCAATAATAAAATGTTACTTTTGCCTAAAATTTGGGAAACGCACGTTTGAAGTATGAAATGGATTTCGAATACTCGTTTTGCTCATGTTAAAGATATTCATGAATAAATAATTAGTTATTTAATTAATTAAGACTTTTATAGGTTAATGATTAGAACTTGTTATTTAATGGGGTAGAGTGGCCGCAAATTTCTGTATACGTAGTGTTGTCAGTTGGCTTGGAATTAAATTTGTCATTGTGTTTTTTGATTGTATTTAATCCTTTTAACATGAATTTAGCCTATATGTATGTACGATCTACGTAAGGGAGACATTCGACATAAATTTTACCTTATGTCCAACAGTAAATTGATGCAGCCTGAATATGATAATGCTGTTTGCTGACAGCTAGCTCAATATTTGTCATAATCACCATCAGTTTATTGTGCTTATTAGCTATGCCCTGCGATTTTACCCACCGTTTGTTCCCAGCTCCTAAGTGCCGCAGCGTGATGTAAGATAACGCATAACCGTAATCAGTTATTAGGCTGTTAAATTAAATAATAATTTTTCAAATCAGATCGGTAGTTCCTGAGATTAGAGCATTTAAACATACACTCCGGCTTTGATATATTAAATGTACCCTTTTCTCCAAGTTTCCTTTCATACAAGACACACAAGCTATGCCTCGCGATTTTACCCGTCGCTTGTTGCCGTCTCTTAAGGGTCATGTAAAATACTACATACTAAATATTCTATAATCCTTAGTCGTTTTTAATACAAATTATTTTTTGCGTAGGAAAAAAATAAAAACTAATATATTACGAGGCTATTTATTATGTGGCAACGATCCTAAAACACATCTTGGCCGCATTGACCAGCTTGGTTAAATAATCGTATTCGATTTCATTATCGATAACAGTTATAATAGTTAAGTTAAACGTTAACATTCAGTTCTACAAATGCGAGTACAAATAAAAAAAAACTTAATAAATCATTCGCGTGTATGAAGCAATTTTGTGTGAGCTACAATTTATGGACGTGGCAATATTTTTGTCGTCGTAATAATCGAAGCGGACTCACCGGCTGAATAGTTACAATGCTATTGACCATAGAATAAATAATACAGATTTATGTTGATTAAAGTAAATCACTTTAAATAAATTTTGTTATAGAAATTAATCGATTTACTAACTTCATCGCCTTTTATGTACGTGTTATGTTTTAGATATGCAGCTGTAAAAAAAAGTATCCCCCGGGAACCGAATATTTTTTCGAGATAAAAAGCCTATGTGCTATTCAAGACTATAACCTATCTCTGTGCCAAATTTCATCCAAATCCATTAAGCCGGTTTTGCGAGAAAGAGTAACAAACATCCATAAATACGAAATTTCGCATTTATAATATTATAATATAGACTAGTATAGCATAATTTATTGCTATAAAGCAAATAATATTTTGATTAATGAACCAAAAAAAAAACGACTTACTGTATGATTAAGAACATTTATTACATCATAGTATACGCTATGACATTCTGAGGAAGTATACAAATCTAATAACACCTCACTCTTCAAAATCAGCCAAGATGTTTAGGCTACAGCAGGTGACAATGTGATGGATATATTATCCTCCTTGTGGGTCAGTTGGCCTTTTGGGTAAAATTGTTAAATTCTGAAACTACTGAATGCATTATTGTTATTCTTTCATTTTCAGTTATCATCCATGATCTCTGCCTACCCCTCTGGGTTACGGGCGTGAGCGCATATTTATTTATTTATTTTTTCAGTTATTGTAAAATTGACCAGAAGTTACAAGACATATGTCTTTATTTATAACCCGGAATGTAGAAACAAATTTTGTCATTTTATGCTACTAGTGCTCTTGCCAATTGTTAAATTAGTGAGACTTTTGTTGAAGGATTAATAAATAAAAAATAACAGGACTGTTAAATTCTGATTGATCTAATGTTTATTCTATTAACCTGTTATTGATATTTCGATCAGTAAAAGTAGTAAGCCTCTTCCATTTTGATTGACAAAAAACACAAAAAAAATGTCAAAATGTACTAAATTTTTTTTCCCCATCAATCTGAAATAATTTATATCATGATGTAAATAAGAAAATCAATGCTTATATAAGTATAAATTCTTATACATTATATATTAATGTTTAGAATTCAATTTATTGCTCAGGTTATATTTTTAGGCTATCTTTATTACTTTTGTAGTCAATATTAAGCTTTATCGTTTTATTTAAATGTTAATTTTTATAAATGAATTTAAAATAAATGTAAATAAACATGATAACAGATGTAGCAGAGAATTTGGATTTACATAATATTGGCAATAGCATAACAAGACGATGGATAAAATTGTAAGTGAATAATTGTAACATTATCACTTTATTAAGAAATTATATTACTGTATTATCTACACTGTGGCGGCACTCATAACGTTGAGCGTTGGCTACAAATTTCAAATTTACTATCGTCTCACGCGTGGTCCACATTCCACATTGCCGTCCGTATCATTTTTTTAGAAAGCTTAATACAGCTTCTGATAGTCAAATGATTTTTAACTCTAACGTAAAAGTTTAAAGTTCATTTTACATTGCACACGTGTGAGCTGTTGTAATTAAGGCCCGTGTTCGTCCAGTCGACATGATATTGTTTTTTATGGTTGAATAGTGGATCCCATAGATTAAGGTATTCCACGTCCGCTCGGTAGAGCGATGATGAGATTTTGATCTTTAGGTTACTGCAATAGAGATTAGTTTAGTTTGTATTTTTATAATAAAATGTTTGATTAGAACATGAAAAGTTCATTTGCGAGTGGCAATAATATTGACTTAAATACGTCTTTGTTACGGGTTTGGCTCAGATATCGTCATTGTGAACAATTAGGTCTACCAGGTATTATTTTAATGTTATGTACTGATGGTGACTGAAAACTGATTAAAAAATAGAGAATTCTCCTGCACTTGTGCAACTGCGTTGTGGCTGAAGAAAGGAATACGCACTTCTGCTGTTTTTTTTTTAAAGTTTATTACCTATATTTTCTATCCATAAATTCCTATCTGCGTTCTATGTAGATTCGAACGAATCGTCCTTATTTCAGTTCAGTTCGAAACGGTTTAATTATTTGTTTATTATTCCTGTTAACAAACAATTTGGATAACGATATCCTCAGTAGCTTAGTAGCGGACCATTAATTATCACAATCTTTGTCATAGATATTATCACAATCTTTCTGTTCCGCTCTATTTACATCAAGTTTTTTTTACGTATTATGCGCACCTCACTAACCAATCTGCAATTCATACAAAAACGAGTGCTGAGGCATCAGGTGATTTCGCGAGGAACTGAATTAATTTTATTGCCTCGGATAAGCGATGCCACCCGGGGTGAAATCCTATCGGGTCAAGCAGATCTGACCTAACGGATATTAGTAATTGTGTGTTGCAGGAGCGGTCAGTGATGTTCAAACTTTTAGTTCGTAAGCAACTATTAAAGTGTATCACTTACTGCTATGCTGTAATAGACATATGGAAGTTCTCCATCCATTCATAGTAGATATACTGCGAGTTCGAACGAAGCAGTTCGAATCTTTGTTCAAAGGATTGGAATCCTTTTCCGTAAGCGAAATTTAGGAGCCAAATTTCCAAATTTAGCTCCTTAATTTAATCAAAATATTTATAATAAACGCGGTTATTACAAATTTGATGAGAATAACATGACAACTAGTGCGTACCATCTTTCGACCAGATCATCAATCTCTAATTTATTCATTATAAGAAAAAAAATTGAGAGCGACAATTTGACACATTTATGTGCAATTGTTCTAGTATATTTTTTTTGCTATTGTTATTTTACTATTTCGAATCGTACATTGTATTTGGTTCAAACTTCGTCCTTGTAGTGTTTGGTTGAGCATAATTCAGATAAGAGCGTTATGCATTATCCAACGATAGGGCTTGTTACTTCGTCATTATTGTCGGACTGTTCGTTATTCGCAATTGTTAAGGTTGGCCAAGACTCGATGCCGTGGAATTCTCATTGAGACGTCCACTCACACACCTGTCTCATGATCGATCAGCACTCGAGATTAGTTATTAGCAATAGTTGTAAAATTTAATGGGCAATAAAATAGCCTAT
>JWHW01001086.1:205912-219132 GCA_000931545.1 Papilio glaucus
TTACTTTAAACGTTTTAAATGTTTGTTCACTCTATTTTATTCTTCGTAAAATGTAATCGTACAAATAATAAAGACTTATAGATTTAAGTAAACCAGTGCACTTCAGACCAATTAGATCGATTATTTTCTGGTAAATGCTTTTCAAAGAGTCGTAGAGAAAAAAGAATAAGTGAGAGTTATTCTTTTTTTAAATTATGTAACCACAAATCTCGGAATGTTAGAAAATTGTATTGGTTGCTAAGACATTTTTATGTTGAGCTTAGTTTACCTTCAAACCATTAACTAAATCTTATCTTAGATCTCGCAATAAATGTAATCAGAAAAAAACTTTTCGAACAAGCGGCACCATGGTTCGTCGACAGTGACGCGGCATTAAAATTTGACACGTTTTAATTCGAAACATTCCCGATATATGTAAAATATGTGAAAATTTTATTTTATTTAAGCTTTCAATTTTATATCTTAACGTAAACACATTTCAGTTTATATTAGCTTGCACTCCGTCAGCTGTCGGTCTGTTCGTGTGTAACCTATAACATTTGAAGTGATAAACACGAGGCTTTATTAATTTTAGCAATCACTTACGCTCGTCAATAATGGCAATCAATATTATTTGTCAATATGACGCTGTGTTGGTCGTGTAGTGAGACCGGCGAAGGTCATGTGACGGCAATTTACTGTTAGGGCTGCTACACACGGTTGGTGTGAAATCGTACGACTTGATAAAATAAATAATCATTCATATTTGGCACTGTTCTGGCACACCCCTAAACCTATATATCTATGTGCCTTGTATCACAGCAAGATGGGATTATTGTAAACAAAATTTATTACGTTAAAATTCGTGAATTCCGAAATACATTCTAAAATCAATCTTTTTCCTGAAATTACCATATAATATTAGCTATCTATATTACGCAATTTCACTTCACTGTATCTCACGTATAATCGAAAGCTGGAGGTTCGTCGACGTAGGTGCTACGCGGACGTCGGGCCATTGGGGAAGACATAAAATAATAATTGTCTCGGTACAATTTAAAGCAATAACTTTTGTGCGCTTCGTTTCAGTACTTCATTGGCGAGGCGGTTGCTAATTTCGCTTCGTAAAAGTGAACTATAAAATACTCATCAGACTTAAATTAAAGGCTTTTATTTCAATAATTATTGTCGCTGTGTTTTATAGCTTTGAATTTAATGAACACCCTCTTATTTTTTATGTCTTACGTAATGAACCACGCCTCATCGAAAATTTTGGCATGCCGATATTATGAAGATTCAGCAACACGTTTATTATAAATGATAGTATTTGTAGGCAAAGTCTTTTATAATATTAAGCAACGAGATAAACGGGATGTTTACTTTATGATCAGTGATGTGCAGGGATTTTATTCCCTCATTCTTTAAATATTTTGACGTTTTGTACTCAAAAAAAATGTATTTATAGACATTGTAACTAAACAGTACAATTGTGAATCCACGCACGATCCTATGTGTCTTAGTCCGTGCACTAAACTAATAGGTTATTTAGTCACCAAACATAAAATAATCTCGCAGATGTGGATAACTTAAATTTCTAAGTTTGAAATATGCTCAAAGGCATTCACTTTGTGTTCACATTAATTCGATATAATTTATAAATTCTACGGAATAGTTCAAAAACAACATTTGCTCTACAAACGACTTCAACGCGATTATTCAATATAATACGGGATAATCTAAATAAATAAAGATTATCAAACGTTTACTTTATTGATCGTAAGTAAATAATAGTCGTAGAGGCTGTTCAGGGCGGGGTTTATTTGGCAAGCGTTGTGCGGCCTGGTGGTTTTCTGCCCACGAAAATAGCAGCAGTATAACCTTATTTATTGTTTGTATAATGTGATTGTGATTATTGGGTAACATACGAAAATAATCGATTTGACAATTTGTCTTGGTTTTAGTGTGTTTACTTTAATTATATTGTACTTTAGCGGACAATTATTCCACTAGAGTGCACTGTATTGTATTTAGTGTAGTGATTATGTTGTAAATATTTCTTAGTTTGTTGTCTAATGATTAATGAGGTCAGAGTACACTTTAGAAAGAAAAAATACTGTATAGTGTTTGTCTGTCTGTTAATTCGTCTTTTTTCTGGAGTCTATAAAACTTCAAACAAGTAATCTTTTAAAATAAATATGCGACCACGTCCGTAACCTAGAGGCAGAGATTATGGATTTCCATTTGGCGCGATCGTGGCTTCTTCTACATCCATATATCTACGCATACATTCTAATCGGTTATAGGTACTCCTTATATCGCCCATCTTTATTATATCACAAATCTGATCGATATAAGTTTAAATTGGACGTCCCCTGACGACGCTGCAACTCACTTTTAAAACATACATTTTTGTTTTATTTATCTCTTCATTCATCCTTTCAAAAAGCCCGAACCACCGACGTATACCTTTCTCAATTCACAACATCTACTTTTAAGCCACACTTTTCCCTTATAACGCTATTCTAAATCCTATTATTAAAGTCGTTTTTAGACTTATAATAATTATTTGTATTGATTCAAAATCTAATAAGGTAATTAATATTTGAAATAGACATGCATTTGTGAAGTGCAAATACATTTCCAATAATATTAGGCCGTGCTATAATTATTGTCTACTAGTTTCGGTTAAGTTTTATAAATTAACAACTTAACTTCAATTTATCCATGGCTTTAGAAGGTTGGCCTTTAATTACACGTAATTGTACATTAGCGTCATTGAGTCCCGGCCCGGAAGCCTTTTGAACAGTCCCACAATTATTTGTGAGGTAACGAGTAGAACCAATTCGGGCCGCAATTACGTTCCCAGGGATATATTGATCACCTATTTAAGGGATTTAAGTATTGCTGTGAATAAAGTAGAAGAAAAAGTGAAAAAAGAAATAGAAAATTTTATTTATTCTTGGCCTCTATGTTCTATGTATCAATTTATTTCTTTATTAAATTTGTGTATGTTTATTTGTTTTCTAAGAGGGTGGGCGTTGTCGTTGGCCGTAATACAGTATGGACTATGGTCATGCTGTGCGGACTCCACATAACGTGAGAAAAGGGCATATATGAATTAAATTTGTTAGTGTAATCGATAAATAATATTGATTGGTTTTATACAACCTTGCTTTTGGTTAGAGATTAATGTACCACATCTGTATGTATGTGTTTTGTGACCACCGATGACATCGTAATTCTAATATCCTGCTTTCCGCTATCGCTTCTGCGTGAGTAGCCGGCTACATCGATGTCAATACAGTGTTGCTGGAGCCGCAATAAATACGACTAATCAACTTGATCTCAGTAATCTTGGCAGACTGAATGGCGCACGCGTAGGCTCTAACCGAGTTACTTGAATTATCATTTAGAAGCTTTTAAGCAGTTGACAATTGACTTAATTAGCGAGCGCTTAATTTTATAGTTATTGTTGTTTTATACAATTTTATTTTTGTAATGCTGTATGAAGATTTCTTTATATATTTTCTTTGTAAACATATTCGATGATAGTCCCAATTCTTGCTTGATCTTGATTGATCACTATGAAGACGGGGTTCAATGTTGGTATAGTTGGCTTATGACCTTGCGATGTGTTTGATATATACTTTTACGAGTCTTATATTCATAATAATCTTGAGTAAACATTAAACAAGTATATTACATTATTCAATATATAAAAGGCGATGTGTGTATGTACATATGTATATAAATAGACCCTATAGACTCCGAAATAGTCGGACCAATTTCTACGAAAATTACAGGGAATGTTCAGATTGGTCTGGCGGGTATTCCTTTGAGTTTGGTAGCGATAGTGCTACCCGGGCGAAGCCGTGGCGGGTCACTAGTTATTCAAAATATAATCTTCAATCAGCATACAAACCAAAATAAATCTATAAACTGAAATCACAAGAATTAAAACAAGATCCTATAACAACTTCAACCGGCGTCGATGTTCAAGCATATATCATTTTTGTGCAAAGGCTCAGATGTAAGGGTCGGTATGCACTATGCGCGCTCGCCCGGCGACGTCTTTCCTACGCTGTGTATGCTAATTTAATATCCGAACACAGATGCGAGCATGGAACGGAGGAGGCATTTATGCAAATAGTTGTCGAGAAATGGAAAGTTATGCTGATTTTTCACTGATCCTGTGTCGGCTTTGCATTTTTATTTCTCGGATGCACCGAGCTTAACGCTTTTCACTTGTAAGAGTCTCTGTTTATAAATCCAACGCCTGTGCTTGACCGTGGTTCCCACCCGATGTCATATGAAGATTCACACTCAGATTTTGAATAGTTTTAGTTTATTCATTTTGCATTAACTTCCACACTTTTGTCTGGTATAATTTGAGGTACTGATATATCTATAAAAGTTTGCAATGAAGTTGGACATGGAGAACAATTTAGAGAGTTCAAATAGCTTTAACTACTAAGAAGGTGCTAACCTTAAAGATACACACTTACCGTGAGTTTACACTGCCGAAAACATTCACATAAAACATATTGTGATCTCAAATCTTTTAGAGAAAAAGATAAGGCGCGTTGTATCGCGACACGATTTTACGCCAGTGGAAACCCACGATAATGCGCACTTATTTCAATACACGCAATGTTTATTATCAATAGCGCAGGTTACCTATTGTTTTTGTAATTTGAAGTAACATTGAAATTTTTACGTAATTATTTCAATCATTCTACTTAACATTTGTTTTTGTTACATCAACAGACGATCTTGTTGTCTAACGATAATCGCAGTTACACTATGGATATAACATTTGTGTAATGTTAAAAAACCTATTATTTTCAATAAAAATAAAGAACATTATTTATTCATATCAATACACAAGTATTGAAATAAAATTTAACTCGTATATTTAATAAAAAAAGAAGAAAATAAATTAAATAATTTAGATATCGCATCCACCGACACTTCGTGATCACTCGAACATCCTGGGAACAAGCGATGACGGTCGGAGATAGCGTGAAATCATAAATATAGCTTTTACTGTCCACCACAGCTTTGTTTTCGCTTCCTTTTTGCCGTGTTTGCTCGCTGCCCGTAAGGATATGCGAAGCGAAATAGCCTTACGTTTGTACTCTCGAGTACACAAGGGCCCTACTCGATTTCTTATTCTACTATTTTTCTGATTTATTATTTTATGATATATATACGATGTACCTTGAATAAGAGATAACACTGTTAACATTAATATTATTCTGATGTAGATATGGAAAAAAGTTTTTTTTCGTTAGAGAATAGTTATAATAATGCTTGTTTTTTGTTTATTTCATTTAATTAAAATACACAGTTATTTTAATATCACAATCTCGCCTGATGTTAACTGGTGATGTGATAAGTCTGTCATAAAGGTATGACACAATCTGTCTGGAACATTTGGATCATATATTTAATCCGAAGAAACTATTCAAATAGCATACGTACAGGTACTTCTCACGGAGAAAGTTGTAAACATGTATCTAAACGAAGGGGGCGAAACGTCCTACTTAAGTTATTTCCTACATAATTAATTAACTACAAAATTAATTAATTCTGGCTATCACTTTCCCATAATTATGCATAAAATGGAAATAAGAAACTAACAAAATAGAAAGAACCCTTTTTATTTTAAGCCATTTCCTGGTAACAACTAAAAAATAGCCGCATTTAGAGCGGGCGATTAGAACTAGGACTCGTAAGCGATATCTATCACTCTTTAAGCGGCAGTGCCACGGGCGCGTCTTTTTTACAACGCGGCCGTTCAATCACGAGCACCCACGTCGTCATGCGACAAGCGGTTGTTAATTAAAATAAATTACAGCTGCGTACGACCGGCGATAGATGACGCCAGTCGCAGTGATTAAAACGGACCTTAAAGCGACACTAATGTACGCTCACCATGAATTTAAAGCGCGCCAGGATTAGCCTGTAAATATCCACGCGGTCGTAGCTCGTAATTGTCGCTGATAAGTTACGTTTCGCTATTACGCAAAAGCTTAATTACCATCGTTTCTTGAGTCTTTAGTAGCTAAATGAATAGACCTCTATATTAAACTAGACGCAGGATATCTCTAAATTAGAAGAAAGTCAATCGACGTGGGGGATTTATTAATATTACGATTTAATAATTTTCTGTTAATGTGATGGTGTAATCCCATATCGGCATCAGCTAAGTTAAGTATTATCAACTGATAAGGTTTATTTTTATATACGTACAAAAATTGCTTGTGTTTATGTCAGGTATGTACTTGAATATAAATATACACATTATATCAAAAAATATAAATGTATTTGAAAGTGAAGAAAGTAAGACAGTGATTGAAATAGACTTAAACGGTAAAAAGTGGAACAGGTGGACGAGTTTGTATATTATGCACGTTCAGGAGAGATGATAGGTGCATTAAATATATGAACAATGAATGCGGAAAATAAAATAAATAATGTCATTAAAATTAAATTAATTTATTCTGGCTATCGTAGCGATATCCTTATGGTTTCATTGATAACCTAAATTGCATCCTTGCTGCAGTTACCATTATGCAAATTTAAGTGTTCATTGTTATTGGTAAATTTTCATAATACTCATGGCTAAAATATACTTCGATTATAAGATGTGTACTGACGCCTGGCGATATAATTTGCAGTGGAATACAGTTACGTTGCTGTTCTACTTTTAAGTTTATTAAATTTTATAAAAATAAAATTAACAAAAACATTATAAGGTTAAATACCTTTTAACGTTGGTTACGAATATCTAAGATTTTAAAAAGAAAACAAAAATATTTAAACATAATCATTAAATTATTAAATAAAAATATTTTCTGTAAGCTTATAATACAAAATAAAAATTATTCTAGTAACTAACACAAGTAAAGCTTGTACTCACGATTCAGTGGTTCGAAAGACAGAACAGGAGCAATTCATTGACTCTCAGAAACCCATGACACCTAGTAGACAAAGAAAACTATACTCGTAGTCACAATTTAACCAGACAGTCCACGTAAAATAGAACGCCTGGTATCCCTACATAAATGGCTCGTTGCTCACTCTTTACGTCTCTGTTACCATGTAGGTATGGACATCCTTCTTTGGTCCGTGACAAGTACGTTTGTATGGAAAGTTTACTATGGTAATAGTAAGTACAATTCGAATGTGAATACATTGAAGTGTTATATAAGCTTAAAAGGATTCGAATTTCAATAAGGACCAAAATACAGTCGCACATAAGTTGTAAAAAAATCTATAATTATCTAAACTAATATTTTTAAGAGGAAAATTTTTCTTTGAAAAATTTTTTTTTACCATTAGAATCCCACATTATCAAACCTACACCTACAACATAGGCATAGCATAAAAATCTCTTAAATTCTCTATGAGTAGAATACTTTTAAATATTGAATATTTTTTGGCCGACTGAGAGGAGGATTATGTTTTTCGAGGATATATATGTTACGTTTATGAGGATACATATGTATGTCCAAATCGTGTCATAAAATACGATAATGTGATGTTAATCGCATAGGATTTTTTAAATACTTGAATATTATATGTTGCGTGGTATCAAATCTTACGTAATTGCACTACTCCTTTACTTTGGATAACGTAGTAATCAATTTTTATAAATGTGTATCACTTTATTTTTCCGCAATGGTCATTTATAAAAAGAGTGTCGTAAAAAATTGTACTGGATTATACGACCAAAAAAAAATTTACATATTGAATCGTTTCGGCACATTAGCACTTTTTTAATTGGATCTCCAACTTTAATTAATGCGAAATACATTCTCTATCTCATCTGATTAAAAGTGTTGTGTCTGTATGATGATATTGAAATAAGTAATATGCGTTGAAAGGTATGGGAATTTTATAAATTACGTATTTATTATTATTTTAAGTTTCGTGCATAATATGTAAATTTTTTATTTTAATTAGTCTCTCAAATAACATGTTTGAGGCAAGAAAACGGTATTAAAATATATTTGTTTAGGGACAAACTGCGACACATGAAGTCGTGGATTCGAATTCATTGTGTCATTCAAGTCCTAACACAAACAAAGCTTAGTTGGATTGATTAAAAATAAATATTAAGATAATTACAATCTACTAATATTTTTAGATTAAAAAAAGCTCCAACAAAATCAGCGGGAGTTGTCGTAACAAAACCACATAGATATCCAGCGTTCAAAGTGAGACAGGCCTCAATCTCTTGTCATCCATTCTTCTCCATTTCCCTTATCACTTCCCATCTTCATGCCTAAAAATACTAACCAAGTAATCTAAAAATTACTTTGCAGAATATGCACTAATATTATAAAGTGGAAAGAGTTGTATTTTTGTAACTCAAATATAACTGGAACGATTTCAAAAATTTTAAATTGTATCCAAAAATTATAGCTTATATATTATAAATTAAAAAAAGCAAAAATAGGGGAAATTACAAAAAAATTCAGTGACGAAAATAAGAAGCAAACGCGAGAGCCGCCGGCATCAGCTAGTTATTGATATACTTCTTTAATATTAAGTTTAAATTCAACTAAGCCAATTGTTGTATGTAATAACCTTGATGCGACTTCTTCCAAATAACATAATATCAGAAGACAGTGGACACATTTGTACTTCTTCTAACGCATTTTCATAAATGTATAGTTATTCCGTAAAACATCTTCGACCTTCATGCAATAACGTTATAGTCTGTAGCTATTATACGAAATTACTCCGCGCAGGACAATTGACATCATAATTTAGATTATGATAATATAACTTTAAATTATCATTTCGATCTGTAGATCACGTTGCGCTGTATTACAATGTTATAAGCGATAGATTCGTGTACGGACTTTATCGTTACATTAGAGCCTAGACTCTTTAGTGTTGGCGTATGGGCGACTGTGGCTACCATATTTCGTACGTATTAGAGAAAATATTTGTTGTATTCTAAGGAATATCTCTTAAATTATGCCAGAAATATTTGCATTTCTCTAGAGTTATTATTTAAAAAACACAGGCAGTTCTTATGACTGTAAACGTTTAATAGTACCTAAGTAATAAACAAAAAATTCAGTATTTGAATAGAAGAAAAATAAATGATAAAAAGTTCGAAACTGTTCCAAATTCAAACAACTTCGCAGGATCACACTTTTCGTAACGCTCTCGTGCCTAAAGAAGTTTTCAATCCATAAATCTCCATTTTAAATCAGTACTAAATACTTAATATTTTTGAATACAAAATTGTGATATCCTTGCAATAAAACCGCAGTAGAAGATCAATGATACAGGAATGCATAAAAAAACGACTAAGAAACAATAACTGCATACTGGTTTGGTTGATTAATTATTGCCAGTCAGGAGAGGCCATTGACCTGCGACCGCGACGCGTCTGATTAGTAATTAGGTATCAAATGAAACATCAAGTCATATTTTAAGTATATCTGTTGTTTAAACACTGCTTAGTATTTCGGTTGTAACAAAAATCCTTGTGGCAATCTTGCGGCGATCTGTTGGTGATCATCATCAATGTCACATATTATCAATGTGTTCTTTAGAAATACAATTAAATATCATTTGCCGTATAATCAGTTCAGCATGTCAGCGTATGCTTCAACATTTGTCATGTTGGCCGAACCTTAAAATAAAATCTGTCGGGATTAACTTATTTTAAGTAAGTAAGTTTTCACTGTTCCGTATGGTCACTATTTTGGTACGAAATTTTGTTAGAAGGAGTTCGACTTGGAAAAATAAAATTTAGACAAAAATCAAAGTCCACAAAACCATAATGAACATGCGAGTACTAAACGTGAGCATTAACATTATAAAATCTGTAAAATCTAAAACCTACATTGTACGAAGATAAAGAGGTATGTCGTACAGATAAAACATCTAACAAAAAGATCCTTGCTACGTCCATTTTGTGGTTACCATTGTTATGTCAGTGGATGTAGGCGTTGAGGCCGGGCCACGCCGGATTAAGATAAGGCGAGTAAACAACTGGGAACTTTAAAGTAGGCAGGCTGTCTCAAACGAGCTTTGCCTTTAAATTGACAATTTCTGAAATATTTTGCATCGATTACGTGAGACTGGAAAATTAATGTTCTTTGTTAGAATTTAACGGAGAGGGAACAAATCACAGACTTAGATAAGATGTCCTTTATAAAGTGTCAGTTAAATTTAAAAAGTTTGACTTTTGGAAGTTTGGAAAAAATCATACGCCTTTATCAAACAATCTCTTTCGTTACGTTGTTCACAAATAAAGAAACATCAGTAAGAATTCTAAATACATTTCAGAGTAATCATTTAATACCTCATGTATAATACTTTGTTTCGAAACATGCACCTGATTAAACAGAGAACTGTTTAATTAGGTTGCTACCGGTACGGGATCATCCTATTCGTTATCTCATTCTAAATTAAAAGTGGAAGTTTCACTTTTTTATTATATCGTTTGAATTTAAATATTAGCTTTAGGATAACGTCGTATTCATTACAGTCACAAAAGTATCTTTGTTTTAAGATTAAGCGATAAAATGGTTATTTTGTTGATAAACTAAATAAATCTGCCTAGATGGATGCCTTGTGGTACACCAAAGTAATATTATCATACTTTAGTTGGTTATGTATTTATCACAAAGACAAAATCTTTTTCTAAATGGTCTAATGAATGTATTTTAAGTTAAGACTTAATAGAAATAAGTTTCTAAAGTTTGGTATGTTTAGTATGGATAAACGATCATTACAATTATCTCTAAGTTAAATTAGTGTCGAATGTCATTGTGTCTAGCATCAGTGTGAATAGAATTTTACATGCTTAGAATTGATCACACATTAAAACGTGATTGGGCAACGAAATGTAGGTTCTTTCATATCACGGCAGCAGCGGATACAACTTTATAGTTCACGAATTTGCATGCAATTGCGTCCAACGTTACATTAGTCAGTCCATTAGCTACCAAATTAGATAGACCCTTGTGAAATAGAAATGCCACGCATATTGCACGAAAATGTAACGATCATTTTAAGTTGGTTACATATCAATAAAGTTGTAGTGGGCCCGTCAATGCGGGGCGAAGTGATTGACAGACAGCGGAGGTCACGATATTGTTACGGGGAAATAGTTCGCAGGTATTCATCGAGTACAATTTATCGAATGTTTTAAGTGCTCGTGAAGACTAATGATCAGGCTTTTAGTCTAATTTAAAGTAGTACTACGATTGTATTGAAAATGCTACTTTCTTTATCACGAAACTTCTTTGTTTTTATTTGTATCTTACATTTAAAGAAGAGCGAACATGATATTTGACCTTCACGGCAAACGTGTAGTATTTTGTATAATTTTCTTTTAATTTTATGAATTTAAGAGTCTTAAAATTAACTGCTTATTTGATTTATAATTGATAAATGATATTATAATACAAAATATAACAGATATGCTATTACCGGTCGAAAAGTCTCCCAATTGGGACGCTTTTTCTTTAGCTTACGTCAACACTAGTTGTTCTCTTATTTCTTATTATTTTAATTACTCTATCCTTTTTACACCATTTCACGACATCTGTGAATGTTGTTGCCACTGGTGTCACTGTCTTTGGAATACTTTTGACCGGTAATTTTGTATGAGTATAACATATCTATAGTATAAATATCATTGGATATCCAGGTTTTTTTAAAGTAATATATAATGTCAAATAATTTTTTGAAGTATTTTTCAAAAGATTAGTTATTCTTTGTTACAGATCATACATTTCAAGATTTGGCATTCATAATCAATTAGATGATAAGAGAAAGTTTGAAGTACCATCTGTATCTATTTAAGTGCTATTTGTTTTCTTGTGCTGTGTCTTTACAATTATTGCATACATCAAACCGTTATATACAGCCATAGTAATAGACATCGTACCCCATTATTTTAAAGTCTATAATCGCTTGTTATATAATAGAAACGTTGATGTATATTTAATATCGTTCTTAACGTCCTGCCGTTGCGAAGCTAAGCGTCGTATAATAGTACCGTTTTCACAGTCTTATTTTCGTTATGAAACCGCATTGAAACGAAATGTGTTCCATTAATCATGGCCGCTTGTGAATGGTCCGATGCCTTTAATTCCACAAACCAGATCGGTATAAAGAAAAATAAACATATCCGAGACTAAATCGCGCTGTATCAGTAGTGTATAAATGTAGTGTATAATTTGTTTGCTTTTTATAATTTAACTATTTATTAAGACTAAATAAAATAAATGACATCGTTGGGATATTGTAAGAATATTGCATACTAGCGATCCACCCCGGGTTCGCACGGTTAGCATTAAAAAAAAGAAAATCAAATTCTATCTTTTAAATAAGATGAAATTACATGTGCATTTTTCAAAATGATCGGTTTAGTAGTTTCGGAATTTATCCCGGAAAAACATCGTGACACGAGATTTTAATATGAGAGTCTATAGCACTCAGGGATAATATACCTTTCTAACAGTGAAAGAATTTTCAAAATCGGTTCTCCCGACAACCTCACAAACTCTCAAACTTTACCTCTTTATAATATTTATTTATTTATTTAAGACAAGCCAACAGCATACATATTTAAATACACAATATAGTAATTACAGTAATTGTTCTAATATGTACGCCAATAAAAGGCATGTACAAATTACTTAAAACGTAACGGATGATTTTGATAACATGTGGTTTAACTAAATTAAAATAAGTTTCATAACTAAGAGTTTAATAACTATTTAAATAATGCATCTGGCTATTGTACCAACTTAGAAATCTTATTTCTGACTATTTGCAAGCTGTCTCTAAATATATCGATGTCAGTAATATTAGTATAGATAGAATTTGGGATCGATTCCGCGACAACATTTCTTGTAATATTATTAAAAATTTACAATAGAACTAACAGGCTTGACAGCGGCTTGTTATTTTTTTTCTGGTGCGGATATTTTTTTAAAATTAAAGCTATAATATACTATCCTTCGTTATATTCTGTTTATCCTTGAATAAGGAATTTTGTGGATTGAACTTTTAGCTAAACTATAAGTACCTATTCAAATATGTAATGGTTTTCGTGGTGTTTTGATGTCATGTTTGCAAGTTCCTATTATTTTCTCTAATACAAAACTAAAATATTTAATAAATGCTTCATTATGTCAAGTCTCTAACCTTTTGTTTTTTTTTTTACAGGTATGTATTCAAGCATGTTAAGACAT
>JWHW01001086.1:219941-321776 GCA_000931545.1 Papilio glaucus
CGGTTCTCCCGACAACCTCACAAACTCTCAAATTTACCTCTTTATAATATTTATTTATTTATTTAAGACAAGCCATAGGATACACATTTAAATACACAATATAGTAATTACAGTAATTGTTCTAATATGTACGCCAATAAAAGGCATGTACAAATTACTTAAAACGTAACGGATGATTTTGATAACATGTGGTTTAACTAAATTAAAATAAGTTTCATAAATAAGAGATTAATAACTATTTAACTAATGCATCTGGCTATTGTACCAACTTAGAAATCTTATTTCTGACTACTTGCAAGCTGTCTCTAAATATATCGATGTCAGTAATATTAGTATAGATAGAATCTGGGATCGATTCCGCGACAAAATTTCTTGTAATATTATTAAAAATTTACAATAGAACTAACAGGCTTGACAGCGGCTTGTTATTTTTTTTCTGGTGCGGATATTTTTTTTTAAATTAAAGCTATAATATACTATCCTTCGTTATATTCTGTTTATCCTTGAATAAGGAATTTTATGGATTGAACTTTTAGCTAAACTATAAGTACATATTCAAATATGTAATGTTTTTCGTGGTGTTTTGATATCATGTTTTCAAGTTCCTATTATTTTCTCAAATACAAAACTAAAATATTTAATAAATGCTTCATTATGTTAAGTCTCTAACCTTTTGTTTTTTTTTACAGGTATGTATTCAAGCATGTTAAGACATCACGTTAGGATTCGGAAACAGGTATGGGTTCTTAGATATTAATGTAATACGAACTGTATCAATTAGCTGAGCAGTTAGTGAGTTTTAAATACACACAATTTCGAAAAATAATTTCATATAGTTTTTTTTTCAACGCTCTCCGCGTACAACCGCGTTAATAATGGTCTTAGAATGTTGTTAGGGATCCCACGTTAGTGCAGCTCGTCGGAGATGTTTGCGCTTGCATATACTGCTGGATTTCACACCGTATTGCGCAAACGGACCGCATCACTTCTGCACAGAGTACGGAAGAGCATCAACACCATTCTAAAACAAATCAGTCATAAGCCAGTCAGCCCTATTCTGCAACACTGGCTGCGTGCACATGTTCAAGTAGACGGTATGAGTTCGGGCAAATATTCTCTATAATATTACATTCTAGAAAAGGCTGATTTATTATTATTATTTTATTGTTAGTACATTCAAGTTCGAAATAAAACAAATGTCTCTAATTTTGTGCTCTAATGTCATGTCGCATGTAACAAACACAAAACTAGCAAGGTGAAATAAGCTAGAATCATGCATGTAAAATTACCTCGAGTTTCTCCGAAAGCAACCGCTGTGGTGTTTTTTGTCGCTAGTTAAGTATAGGTAATGCGTTTTGGAACAATGCGCGCAGGAACCAGGTACCCAGGGCTCGTACCTGGTCACGGTGCGTAATAACGGCAATTATTTCGGGCACAATTTGGGTACGAGGAATAGAATAGACATGTAGGGCAGTTGCGTCCGGCTGTGGCTCTCAAACTTTCATAAACTTTTATCGTCGATAAGGTTACTGTTAAATGAATACACTATTAAAGAAAAATTAACTAAATAGATTAGAATATCAAACCAACAATAGTGGAATTAGAATTGTGACACGATTGTGTTAGCTGAATTTAGGGAGGAGAAAGGTCAAGACGTAATATGTTTTTTTTTTCATTCAATTATAATCAAGTGGAAGCACTGATATCAGTAGTTTTGTGTTTTTCAATGTGTATTTTATAATTTTGAACTATGTGAAGTGCATTGTACAGTTAGATTTAGCTCAAAATAAAAATTTGAGAGTCACTGGACGTACAAGGCACATAAAAGGACGGTGGCGCCAAGCGGTCATATTTTTTTTCTGATGCGGCTGTCGTTCGACAATTCTTTAGACCCTGATAATAATATGGCGAGCGAATCGAAATAGAAACTAAAGTCGGAATGAATGAAGAATACTTTTTTTTGTTTTATCAGCTCAATGTCAACTAGAGATCTTACATCGTCAGGTATACAGTAAAGTCACCAAACAACAGCAGTTGTTGCACTAATGGATGGATCGGTTCGACCGGGAACAAGCATCTGAAAAGGCGAGTCTTAGATATGAATGTGGAAAGATATGTAAGTAAGGGAAGGTCTAAAAAAAGATGGTTGGATTGCGTGAAATATGACATGATTAAGGATGGAGTCACTGCTGAAATTACGGATGAAAGCGATTTGGAATGTGAAAACATGTTGTGAGAACAGGGTAGCTGAAGAAAATGAGTAATTCGTGTCGAAATAGTTTTGTCTTGTAATTATTTTAATCACCAAGCAATATAAGTTCTATTTAATTGCTAATATTTTTTTATTTGTTCTATAAAAATAAACGATGTATTAACCAATGCCATTCGATATGGAAAAATAATACTGAAATATTTTTAATGACTATAATACTGCTAAAATAAATAAATTTAAATTCCCAACATTGTAAATAGTCATTTACTGCGCCTAATAACGACAAGGCGGTCAAAGGAGCCGCGTATTAAGCGTTGTAAAGAAATAAAAGTGCGGCCTCGACTCCGATCGGTAGTAAACGGGGCGAAATTGACTGAACATGTTTGTTCAGTCTGAATTTAAGACAGGGCTGAAAATAAGTAAATATTTAATTAATTATCGACTGTGCGATACATGGTTGAAAATAATGACGATACAAAAAAAAAATAGGTCGCTTTCAAGTGTAATTGAAGATGGTTCTTTCGTATTGAGTTGTAATTTAATGAGTAAGCAAAAATAATTTTACGGAACAATTACCCTTCCATATTTCATAAGTTACTTAAAATTAAACCAATCGTCTGCACTGAGAGTAATTTAATTCTATGTTTTATATAAACAAAGTTTTAAAACGAATCTCAGCTGGTTGATCGTTTATCGATAAGAATTAATTGTTAGGACTAAAGTTCACCGAAGGCTTCGAAGGTCGATTCAGACCCGATTCATAATTGTATCGATATAAAAGCCTTTTATCGCACACATTTATGTAATGCTTTTCCATTCTTCACCGTGAAACGAGGGGTGCAATAAAAGCACAACGAAACTAAAACCACGCCAACAAAATTAGTAACGTGCGTAACCAAGAATTTCCGAGAAACAATCACTGCCTCAAAAATTGGTGGGCTCTCTCTAAACACACGAGTCCGAACCCTACTTTGCTATTAAAAAGAAAAACTTTGGCCGCTCTATAAAAGTAATTAACTCTGACTGAAGATAATTGATGAAGCTCAAAGATTACTGCCTTGGTCTCCTAGTTTTGATAACGAATCAAAATGAACTTTATATCTGGTATACTTAAAGTTAAAATTCGATTGGGCTTTAGGTGGACAATAATAAAAGCATTGGCTCGAGCGTACGGGCAAACGAATAGTGGAATATTTTTTGTTTTCTTTAGTAGTTATGGAGCACTATACGCTTCCCCTTTGGTATTATTATAATATCGTAAAGTTTGTGGTCCATTTTTGTTTAGGTCATGTGTGACGGATGATGTTTTGACTTCGTGCGTGTGTGTGATCATAATTTTAGTGTTAGTTTTTTAGCCGTAGCTGCAGGGCCTCGGAATTATATCTCTTTTAATTTTAGAACTGCTATTAGTTGTAATATTTTATATGTGTTGTTTTTACCGTGTGCGGCTAATGGTCTGTCGGTTTCGCGTAGACATGATGAGTTTATCTTAAAGAAAGCAGCTCGGCGCGGCGCACTGTAATTTTAATGAAATATTCTTTACTGGCGTAATTTTTACGATGTGAAAATTAATGGGGTAGACGGTTTAAACTAGAGAGCTAACAAGGGCTTGTTTTAAAGTTTGTTTCATACTTCTAAAGTAAAATATTATCATAAGCATTATTCAAATTTAAATGAGGTCAGTAAGGTATTGGACGTCACACTTCTTGACAAAATTATGATATATGAGATGTTTCATAGTGGCCTCCATAGTCGACAAAATAAAAGAAAAGCGCTTACGGTGGTACGGCCACATACAAAGACAATGGATGGAACAAGGATAAAGGCGAAGCACAATATTGTGCAAATGGAGGATGAGCACAAGGATAAGGAACGCCGACCCGAAATAAATGGAAGAAGGGAAGAAAAAGAAATGAGGTCAGTCAGGTTTTACTGACTGAATTATCAGCACCACAATCGTAACTACCGGCCCTACGAAAGAGAACTTTATACATAACTTCCTTTTATTTATTAACTTTCTTTTACAATATAGTTGGCTACTAATAAAATATTTTAAAGATTAAACCCCAAGATTAAAAAGAGTGCAAAGGTTGCAATAGTGTTGTACGTTGATTAAGTTGTATCCAATCCAGTACATAATAAATAAATGCTTCTAACCATCTCGAATGGTATTTATGTAAAGATTTTCGTATTAATTTGTAGATTTTTCTAACATTTCGCGAGGCAAGACAGTCAGTTACTTTACAAAAATGTTTTAATGTGTCGCTATTCGACACGGGGTAAAAGGCCTTTTGTACCTGCGCTGGAGTGGTTTTTTATGTTCTCAAATTGTTCCCAACACATCGCCGCTGGCAGCGTCAGGACCACGCCTAGGAATGTATAATCACGAGGACAAGTTAAAACAACTTAAACAATTTATTGGTTGAAGTTCAATTGTTCTAAATCGTAATAAATTATTGTTTTGTTGAAAGCATAACATGGCTATGATCGTGTTTCTTGTTATTTTATATGTTTGCCATGCTGAACAAGACTTACCTTTGCCGTGTACGATTGTATTTTTACTTAGATTAACTACAACTACTTCGTAATACAATAGTAATTTTCTTGGAGTGGACTTTATTTGGTTTAACGGATAAAGCACACTCCATGTCAAAATACATACAATAAAGATAACAATTAAGTAAAACAAAATACAGAAAATAAAGAGATTACATAATTATATGATATTAGAAGCATACAGTTAATGAAAAAAAATTAGTTGGTATGTATTTCCCGTTTTATTAAATGGAAAATAAAATATAACAAATAATTTATTGAAAAAAAAAATTGTCTTTGAAATCTTTTTACACTTTTCCATAAAAGTATACCATACGTAGTAAGAACGTGTTAATAAGCGGCCCCTTAGGACAAAGGGGTTGGTTTTTTACGCCACGGGGTTGGTTATATAACCCATCTTTTATGCATTTACGATGTCCGTCTGTAAAACAGATATAAACCATTAAGGTTGTCATTTTTTACGGATTGTTTATAGTGTAACTGTGGAATTCAGGTAGCGGTGATGACATATGACTGTGACTTAGTAAAACATACACCAAGCGAGACTTGACGCTATCACATTAGTGCTTTGATTTTTGATAGTATTTTTTCATAAATAAACATATACAATCATTCTCTTGCCCTATTTCTATGATCAAGTGGGGTCGGTTCAACACGTTTTCTTTTTCAATTGTCATCACAGCAGTCACTAGTATCTATCACAAGTCATATTTTAGTCACACCTTCCGCAATCCATCTCTTCGTAGGCCTACCCCTACCAAGATCCCTCCACATTTTTATCTAACACTCTCCTTAGCACATACCATTCTTCTCTCCTCACAACATATGCTAACCTTTTCTTCCTTAATTTGTCTACTACTGGTGCTACTTTCAGGCTTCCCCTAATATACTTGTTTCGTACTATATCCATTCGTGTTACCCCACACATCCATCTCAACATTCGCATTTCTGCCGCATACACTCTCTTTTCATTTAGGGGTTAACCGCCCCACACTCCGAACCATACAATTACATATATTGTACTTTAATTTATTTAATTTACGCCCACTTTATGTCGAAAGACACTATACGTATTTCTAATAAATAAACTAAGTTACTAACTACTACAAAAAAAACTTAAGGCTATAGTTTAACCTTCATCAACTTGCCATCTCATAACGGTGGGCAATGCATCTGCTATTGTTGCTTTTTTGCGTATCATGTCACCTAACATCAGGTGAACTGCTTGTTTATTTGCCACGCCATTTGCCAGATTTTTTAGGTCTCTATTTCGAGTCGCTTAAGGATAAACCTGTTCACACTGAAACAGGTCCACACCTAGGAAAAGTTAATTTAACGCTCAGGAAGTAAACAAAAACAGGCACATCAAAAGGCTTTCGCGTTAGAACGTCCTAGGAACGCGACGTTAAATTGTAGTGAAACTTAATAACCCGCGTGCTCCGAGAACAGCTCGACAAGACTTCTTGTAGCTTTGCGACAAGATGTACGCTAAATCGGAGATGGTATTCTGAGAACAAAATAGATTTTGTGGTACGTAAATTGATTTAGCATGAAATAAAATGACATGAACGTTAAATTATAAAGTACTATACAATAGTAAAATATTTTTTTATTTTTATATCTTATTACGTATATTTATATTATAACAATAAAATATCTAACACTTCATATCGGTTCTAAGCGTTTCATTATTATACCAGAAAAGAGGTCATTTAAAAAAAATCGATGATGATGCTGAACGGTCCACTGCACGCTCCACCACACACAGACACACACAACCACAATTGGTAAAAATAGCAAGTTGTTTGTATACTTAACTTTTAAACCAAAAAATGGTGTTAGTCAATGCTTTGGTATAAGGCAAGAGAAAATGCAACGCAATGTATTTTATGGCAATGGAAATAATTCCATTGCCATAAAATACATATTATAAAATACTCCCTTTCAAACTAACTGTAGAGAAGTTTAAAAAAAATATAAAAAAATAATAATTTGAATGCCGCATCCACTTACGTACATATCACTCATCTTGACTAACTAACCTACATAATCCGCTAATTGCGCCAGTGTAGAAACTGAAGCAAAGTATCCGACGAGAAAGACATTGAGTTTAACGACATCTTGTCCTCGTGTGCCACAATTCAAATATCATAAATGTTGATTAATGTTAGTTTAAGTCTGAAGTCATATTTCTCAATTGCACTTAAAGTTTAGTTTAGTTACTGTAGCCAAATGTAATGCCGATGAGTGGTAAAACATTTTTATGCTAAGAAAAATATAACAATTTGCTAGCTTAAACTTCTTCTTCTTCAACTAGCCTTTCTCCATTCTTAATTGAGGTCGCTCTTCTGTTAACTCTCCTCCAACGTTATCGATCCTGGATCAATGACCTTCATCCATCTCATTCGGGGCCTGCCACGGCCGTTTCTGTCGAAAACAGATTAAACAAAGAATACAATACAGTTATTGTATTCTTTGTTGACTGTCATTAACTTTCTTAAACCTAACAACTTTGCGAATTCACCATTCATTATTCCAAATTTTAAATGTGGAAAAAAGTTATAACAATAAAAGAAATTTGAAATAACGAAAAATGAAAGTACGCTTTCGAAGACGTTCGAAACAAAAGAAATATTCCGTATTTGGAAAATCAACAGCATATATTATATAAACAGTACAAGTTGATCTAACACAGCCCAAATTATAAATCTCATTAGACCACGACATCTCCTAATACTATGATCAGAGTATTAGAGTCACACTGAGGTATTCTGATTTCCAAACGTGCTTTGCCTATGTCTAATAATCAGTTAAATTGCTTAATGTATTATTTAAAATTAATTTCATCAAGTATCTGTTCGATTTGTATAATTGTTTAGGACACAGAGGCTCTCTAAATGTAATGCGATACGACGAAAATGTCATAATAAAGCAAACAAGCGAACTCACGAGCACGAAGGAAGTAGAGCGCGACGGAGCTCCTGTTATTACTCCAGCCATCCGAATAGCAGGCAGTTCGTAGCTTTGACTGGTGGACGGGTTAAATGACGTTGAAGTAGGCTATTACAGCAATTGCATTGCTTTACGATCCGGTTAACTGAATTACGTTGCCACGAATACATTCAATGACAGTGTATAGCAAAAACTACAATATGTACCTAACATCGTGCGTGTCGAAAGAAAAAGACGTTAAATTCTGGGTGAAAACATTTACCAATGAACGTAAAGTAATTTAACTCTCTTTAACCCAATTGGAGTACTGGCAACAGCTAATGCCTTTACCCCAAGCTACTCTTCTATTTATAATGGCCTGAAGTCCTCGCGGCACCAATATCAAACCTTCTTCAACATTCGATTCACAGCCGAAACTTTAATATTTTTAAAGTGAAAACTTCTTTGACGATATTTGGTAGGATAAATCATACAAGTTTACGTGAACAACATGATCAACATGCGTCAGCAACGCGCGCCAGCAACATGCTTATTTGAATTTAGAACAGTTTCGAAAAACTTTTCCTTTATTTGTTTATAGTAGACGATGGCAAACCAGCAAGAGTTTCACCCAATATCAAATGATTGCTACCCATAGACATCTGCAACAAATAAACGAGTTGCAGTCAGGACTTCTAGTGAGAAAGGTAGCAAAGATATAAACTAATGTAATAGGTACTATTTTTGCCAACTTCATAGTTTATATTACATTAAAAGTTCCTGCATTAATATATCTTGTTATTATATTTCCCACAGCGGTGTGCTTTGAACGAATACACAAGAATAGGCAATTAATATTCTCTCACAGTTTTTGTTATTGTGAGAAGTCTCGGGTCTCCAGTGATGAAATTATAGTACGATATCTAACCTAGATTTTTCGAGATTCATTTGATATGGCTAATTCACTGAATGAAAATTATTGTTTAGCTTTTGAATTATTTAAATTTTTGATTACTATTTTTTTCATATTTGGTGGATGCGGTTGTTTAAAACATGGTAGTAGAAATTGTTCCAATTAAAATAATATCAATCAGTTTTCTATTACATCTTTTCTTCCTTTAGCGTACAACGTACCGACGGACGATATTGTTTTGATACATTAATTACTTAATTTATTCATTTATTTAATGAAAAACAGAAACAAAGATGGAATTAATTCATGGAAACAAAAACAATAAATAAGCTGCGTGAAATTAGGTTTAATGTCAATTTGTATATTCGTATAAATATAAGAAATAATAAGGTCTAGATAACTCTTATAAGTTATGCTTATTAGTTCCCTTGTGGGCCAAATGCATCCCTATCGCTTGGTTAATATTTATTTACCATCTTGCCAGATAAACATGTCGTAAAAACAGTAAAGGGGCCCCCGGATCATAGATAGGTGAAAGCTTGCTTGTCTCTGCATTCAGCTTTCTAGGCTCCAAGCGATGCGACCAGATATCGCATCTCATTTACCAGGCTTAATCGAGCCCTCAACTTTAAGGGATACGCATCTTTATAATAGGCCAGATAAAGTGCCGTTGCATTTTAATAAGGTACAGAATCAATAGCTTTTAAGATTGCACGGTAAATGAGGACAAGCGGGAATCTATTGTAAGCTGAAAGTTAAAATTAGATTATTTAAATAATGGTAAAGACCATTCCTAATTGTAAAGTTATACAAAATGTAAACTTTAGATGGTAAATACTGCTTTATATTGTTCTTTACTTTATATGTAAAAGGCGATGTATTTATTATTCATAGAATCCGAAACGCCTGGACAGATTTCGATGAAATTTTCAGGCAATGTTTAGATTTGCTTAGCTTGATCATGTAGAGTTTGGTAGGGATCAACATCATTAGTGCTGCATGCAAAGCCGGGGCAGATCACTAGTAATAAATGAAATGCCTTCCACCATGTTTCAGATCAAATAGATTGACAAACAATTGAGATGGTAATATTTTACCGGTCTGCAGTTTACTAGAATCCATATGTTTGATAAGCGACTACTTGACAGATTTACGTCAGACAAAGATTTGTGTAGAGATGTCTTTATTACATTATTGAAATATTTTTCGCATTTAATATAATAATAACTTCTTTTTTCAGCACTCAGTTTATTTTCTTCAGCAATTTTTCAGCAGGTTTTCTTTCCTAGTCTTTTCTAATAAGGAAAGGTTGGGAATGGGAAGAGAATTTAAAGGGTGAGGTGATATAAAGGTAAAGGAAATATCCTCTTTTCTGTTGATCTCTTCATCTATCTACTATAGGTAGGCACTGCATTTGCATCGGATAACTTAATATCAGTTGTTCAGCTCGTATGCCACCTTCTTCCGTAAAGTTTTAAATAATTAATGAGAATAAGTAAAAGCGCTAGATTAATTATTTATATGTTTAATTTTTTTAAACAAAAACTAAAAAAAGTTTCGTCGGGTAAATAAGGTAAACGTAAAGAGAAATGTAAACCGAGTGGATAATTTCTCGATAAAATCCCATAAAGGTAGGATCTGGTTGAAGTAGACAGGACAATAACGAATGTAACTTTG
The DNA here is from genome assembly GCA_000931545.1 of Papilio glaucus. Classification (NCBI taxonomy): domain Eukaryota; kingdom Metazoa; phylum Arthropoda; class Insecta; order Lepidoptera; family Papilionidae; genus Papilio; species Papilio glaucus. The sequence continues at coordinate 230,231 of JWHW01001086.1, forward strand.
CATGCAACAAACATACAATCGTAAATCTCCAGTATGCGTGACACTACACAGAACGCGGGATACCCTGATGTTCTTAAACGATTACAACAGTCACTGGGCATCTCTTTAATTTTTCCCATTTAAATAAGCGATTGCAAAAGCCAGCATAGAAAACTAGATAATTTTGTAAGTAAACCTGAATGTAAAAAGGTTTTTGGCCACTAAGGCGGCGATCGGGTCGAGTTAGAAAACTGATAACGTAAGCCCAAACAACTAAGTCCGTAAATAAACCACAGGCAGTCACAAGGACTGCTAACAGAAGTGAAAACTCAAGACAGGTGGAAAGCGCGACAATATTTCAATAATAAATGAATAAGGAACAAAAATAAACCATTGTATCTTAATAATAAAAATCAATATTGAATACAAGAAATTTAAATGAAAAAAAGTTCGTCAGAACTCTTTCAAATAAGCATATTGCTGACGCATGTTGGACATGAACATTTATATGTTATTTATTATTGATATTTCATACGTGCTACTAACAAGTTAACGCGGCTAAAGAAGTTTTGCACTTCAATAACCTCCTGATATTACTTCAATAAAAGCGTAAAATCTTATCAATTTACAAATAAATATTATAATTTCAGTAAAGCTCAATACTTGCAATACAAAACTAATTGAAAACAATTTATGCATCAAAGAGATAGCTTATCCGTAATGATTAGTAAAGCCTACATTCCTTACGGACTACGGACTGATAAGTGGAAGGCTGTTGTGATCGTTTATTGGTTTGTATTCGCCGGTACTGGTTAACCGTGAGCTCTAATTTGCATAAAAATAACCTTTAAATGAAAATTATGTTTATTTATTTGGCAAAACGGTAAAAAAATGTTAATTCCGAGATAAAAACATGTTCTATAAAATGCCTTAAAGTACACGTATGATAAGATTATGTTATTTTTAATTTGGATAACAGTTAAAACTATACAATTATTTCCTGCGTTTCATTTGTTTATTTATTTTGGGAAGTTTACTACATATAAGAAACGAAACGTTAAAGAAATTTAATTAGAAAGTACCGAAAGATAAAAGAAGCTTATAAATAATGTGTCCACGCGTATTTGGTTCACTTAATTGTATTTTATACAACGTGATGTGACAGGCCGATCAATGCCATTGTTATGGAGTTTTGTTCTCATTTTGGCAAGATTTTGTTGTTTGTTACTCTTTCACGCAAAAATGGCTGAACGGATCTGTATGAAATTATAGTCTGGAAAACCACATAGGCTACTTATTACACATAGGCGCAGGGATTATAGTCTGGAAAACCACATAGGCTACTTTTATCCCGGAAAAATGAAATAAAAAAAAATGAACGAAAAAAAAATAAGAAAATATATCCCCTATATAGGGATATATTTTCTTATTTTTTACAGATGCATATCTACGTATATAAAAGGTGATGTGCCTTATAGTTTCCGAAACAGCTAACCTGGCGAAGCCGGAGCGGATCACTAGTAAGCTAAACAGTAGAGGTTTTTGTCGTTGTATATCGGAGTCTTTCAATTTTTATTTTCCGATGACTTCATCCATTAATCTGTATTAGAGGTCAGTACTCCTCTTTTCTTACAACAGCACCAAGAATGAGATGTCTTGGCAGACCAGCAGAGTTTATGTTATGTGTGTACGCTCTCACCATCATAAAATTGAGGCAGATCTAAGATGCGCAGCGTAATCGCAGAACTCAAAACATGTCAAAGTACTAATTACATTTTTTTAACAAAGATGCAATTTGTTAGAAAATATTTTTATTAATGTTGATGGAACAGAACATTCTAAGCTTTCCATGTTTATTGTTCTATTTTCTCAGTAAATATACGTAGGGCCTAAACAGTATTTAGTCAGTATCTTTGTTTTAGTATAAATGTGTGTGTTAGTATAAAAGTGGTTATGTTAATGTGGTGTAATAAGTGTTGAGATGATGAACGAAGCGAGAGTAACAAGACACATTTATGTTGCGAAAGTGAGTGGTAATGTTGGCAGGACGTCCCAGGAGAACTTATATCGATCATATTAGTGAGATACTTAAGAAGGGCGATATAAGGACTCGCAACCGTTGAGCATGTATGTATGCGTAAATCTATCGATGTAGAAGAAGCGAGAGAGGTGTGTCAGGAATGCGCCAAAAGGAAATCCGTGATTTCTGCCTACCCCTCTGGGTTAAGGGCGTGAGCACATATTTATTTATTATTTAGTTATTATCTCTGCTAATCCTATCTAGTTTCACCAAATTTTTATATATATGAAACGAGGAAGGACCGCGATCTAGTCAACATTAAGTACCGTTCTAATACACCATAAACCGGCCAAATAACTTGCGGCTGATGAGGTGTAAAGTGAACTTATAGTGCCGGTCGGGAAGTACTAATACAATGTGTTTATATGATAATTAGCTTGCATTGTATGTATAAGGCAAATCCAATGAGTCATTCTAGGGGGAAACAGTTTAATCCTGCATACTTCGTTTTTTTTTCTCCGCCCCTGTCTAATAGGTAAGACAAGAAAAGGACGCAGGCATCGAATCCCGTCTCATTAAAGTCACATCATGGACGTCCGTCAGTGTGTATAAATCTTAAATGCGTTCTATGAATCATTACTTATTGTACGGCCGATGGAATAAAAAGAGTAGGGATTAAATACAGACAAATGGCCCATGGTAATGATGTTTGGACTTTTATTATCACACGTTTCTGTTTACTTGTGCTCACTTTTTGTGTTAATTCGTAGTTTTCTTACGTAAATTTACGAATAGTTTCCTTTCCACTTGGACTAAGGGGGTCTAGTCTTCTCAATTTGTAGTAATGTACGTAACAATGACGAGAAAAGTTGATAAGCTTGAAAATAAGTCATGTGGGATGAAATTGTTAGAGATAATAATAACTGTATTTTTTTAACAAATACGCTTCAGTTAAAAGTTCGAAAATCTAGAGTATAATCTTAAGGAAGCGTCACTAAGCATCTTTTCGTTACATGAGAGAGAAAAGAAATAAGGTTGGTTTTACGGTAGAGAGAGACGGAAAGAACAGTAAAGTGTCGCGCATGCGGGCCTCGGAGATCTATTCTATTTTTTATATAATATTAGTTTTGTTGTATTTTATTTAGGTTACGCTGTCTCTTATTAAAACTCCATTACTTGCACAATGTATTTTATTACATTCTATTCTTCAGAAGTCATTTTTACTTGTTTAAGACTGAGCTGTTGGTTTTATATGATTTTTCTTCAGCTATAAAAATGACTATCGCCCATATATTTATCGATCCACTCCAATTTTTTGCAAGCACCAACCATATGAGGCTCACATACTTCAGCGCGCAGGCGTTGTATACCGCGGAAGCGGTGACAGGGCGTCGCTCGCCGGACAATGTAAGCCTCTATATTTAGTGGCCCATTGAATAGTCTTTTTAATTATTTATCCCTGATAGATACTGGGCTTTATGGCTGGACGTGTGAGATAATCTATTAAAGGACGAGTCCATCGTTAAATTAGATTTAAAGCAGGTGTATTAAGTTGCAAATAATATCTATTTTGCCAATCAGCACTGGAGCCAATGTCCCAGTACCTGTTCTCTCTGTAAGAAGTGGCGTGTTCTCAACATGGCCAATTCCTAATATATACTATTATTAAAAGCAATTATTTTTGGTAACATGAAGTGCATTCATATATATGTAATAATGTACACAATAAAGTTACACAAAGATCTGGATATAATTTTACATCGAAATCCGTTGACGATCACCATATTTATTTGTTTCATTATATAAAAAATATAAATGTAAACTTTATCACCAAGTAAAATTGATTTATCTATATTTGGTGGCATATTATTATTTATATTTGGTGCAAACCTTACTTACATGCTGTAAATAAATAAAACATGAATATAATATAAAACAATATTAAGTTTAATAGTTTAGTTAAAGGATAAGAAAAAATAACTTAGTATTCCTGTAGAAATTCGCCTTATTCTATTAAAGGAGTTACAAAAGCAAAATTTCCATACTTAATCAATAGCAAAGTTAAAACATACGCGTGGGGCTGTACTGCGTCCTCTATTGCGTTGTACCCGATGTCACAAACACGGAGCCTTGCAGACGTACAGACGGTACATGTTGTGCGGAAGAGAAGACGATGTTCAAGGGAACAACAAAGGAATAGCTTTATCATTGGATTTTGTATTGAACGCCGGCGACGCGATATAAATTTGCACTCATTTATTTATGACCACAGTTCATAGCAAAGACTGTAGACTTTGACATGGTCGACCTTTTATTTTTTTCTATATTTATTCAATCTTCATTAGATTAAAACAATTAAAAGAGGCACAAAACTAGCCATTCTGAACCTAAAAACCTCGTAGAAATCTCGAAAAATATTAGCCGATGGATAGATTACAACAATATAGATATAAATATATATATTTTCATTAAGTAAATTATTTAACTTATATGGGAAGGAATACGCGGTTTCTAATTGTTGTACGCAATGTTAACACGTCTATGTGTGGACTGTAACGAGGGTCAGTACCTTCGTGCGTACTCATAATATATCCAGGGCGCGTCAGTTTTCGATTTCAATTGGATTACGCCACACTAACAAGCCCCAGTAATTGTTAAAGGGCTTATAATAAAATGCATTCCTCTCGACGACAGGGCTCCGTGTGGATGGGTCGTTACTGTAAAGTTGATAAGGATCTCTAATACAGAAATATGCGCGTCCTCTAAGGAACCCGTGTGCCGTGATGTTGGCTTTGTCCGATTGCCATTTTACTATTCGCTATAATACTTGGATATCAATATAAGGTTTGTTAGTGGTTAATTTTCTTTACATATTATAATGGCGAAGTAAGTATGGTACTAAAATTAATGTGTTGTGGAATCATTTTATGTTTTACATTACGCTTATATACTGAGGATTCTTATTTTAAGAGATTATTTGGTTATAGAAACATATAGAGTGCAGTATTGGACAAAATGAAATGGAATGTCACTATATGATTTCTGGCCAACGACATTTTGACGGCCTATTTTGACAAATCTGTGAAATCTTGGAGCACAATATTCAAATTAGGACGCTTTAGAACTTCAAAATGGTATACTAATTTTATTTATTAATGATGTTTGTTGCTTATTATTCCTACTACTTATTATAATCTCATTCTAAAGAAAAAAAACTACATTATTTATACTTTATTTAAATTGTTTAGTAAAGCCATCTTTAACAGATTCTCTATTTAAAGCCTAAAATTTCTGAGATCTAATCTTGCCGCACTATCTGGTCTAAGTTAGAGGCTGGACATAATCGGGACCGGTCTAAGGTCTAGTTCAAATCACATGCATGCGCGAAGATTTATCGCGTTGCCTTTAAATGTAATTGCGTACACACGTAATTGACTTAGCATGCTTAACAGTCGATATAACGCATAAACCAGTACACTAAAGTGCATAGATTACTTTGTGTGCAGAGCGTATTGTGCACATAGAACTTTGATAATTAAACTCAAAGTAAAACTTGACTATAAACAATGATAAGATCCTTATGGTTGAGGATGCAGTAGCTGTGCCGTTATCGTTTAAGTTTCTTAATTCTTAACTTTTAACCGACTTTAACCTTTGATGACAATAATAATAATACCCTATAGAGCTTGTGCTATGGAAAATAGATAACATATAATAGATACACTATTTTTTTGTAAATACGTACTTAAATAGATAATTAAACCCAGACTTAGGACAAACGGACGGAACCCACGACCTGCGACGTGAAAAGTGAGAAACTTACTAATCGTGTCAACCGGCTTGTCAAACAATCAATCGGATTATCAAAAGAAATTAAGTAAAAATTGTTATTAGATGGTTTTTCCACTCTTTATTTTAAGTATAATAAGTATAATAAAAATGACTAAAAAGGTAATGATCATGCTACAAGCGACTCAAGTTACATTTGATCGGACATTTGACAGCTAGTTAGCTAATTTTTCCGTTGTTCCAAGTTCCGTCAGCATTTCAGAAACTGGACAACCCTATTTTTGGAATTACTTATTGGTAGTACTGATACTAAGCGAAATTATGGAATTATATATTTTTTTAAAAGATCTGATAATACCATCAGTCCAGTCCAACGTGGAGCCAGGAAGCCACACGCCTCGCAGAAGGAGTTAACTGTAAAGCTAGGAACGCGGCCATATCAAGCCGAGATCGGACCCGCACAATAGGCCGCGAGTATGTTATCCATTCGCAGTCGCTTTCTTATACCCATTGCCCGCCGGCGGTGTAACTGTATGACCGGTGTCGGCTCACTCGCTTAGCTCGCCCGCTATTATGTAATGAATGGACGCTTAAATAATACAAACACTGCCTTGAAACAGCTAATTTGTATAACGTTTAACAACTGTTAGACACTGTAGTTTTATTGATAGTGCTCTTGATAACTGTCCGTACATGCGTAATAGTGAATGTGGGAGACATCTTAATACGTGCTTGCCTGCGGTACTTGAAACCAATCTTGGCATTTAAAGTCATTTTGAAATTGTTCACGTGGTCACCATTAAAATGAGCGGAGGGTACATATACCTCCATATACATAAAATATCTAAATATATATAAGAATGAATCTCTATTTCCCTTGGTCACGGCATCACGTGTGAACGGCTAGACCTATTTTGCTAATTCTTTTTTAGTGTCTGTCATTGTCAGGAGGTTCTAAAGAAATAAAAAATGTAAGTTGCGTGGATAATTTGAAAATTTAAAAAATCTTAACGACCATATTAACTTTTCTAATGTAACTTGTAACCCTTAACTTTTTTAAGGTAACCTTAGCGCTTTTGATATAACTGTCAATAGTTTGACAGTAGGTGCGTTTGACAGAATGCAAAGAAACCTATTGACGTACAGAATAAAATATCAAGAAACTAAGAATGTTGAGTATCATAAGGCGTTAGAATAATAAACACTATGTTTTTTTTATTCACTTTACCAATTCAATATTCATAGTTAAGACAGGACAACGTCTGTGGAGTCAACTAATGTATGATAAGTAAACATATCTCGTAGCAAAGAGACATAGGCAGAGATTTCATTTGGCACGCTCCTGGCATACCTCTCTCACTTTATCTGCATTAAAACATCAACGCAAACATGCGCGTCGGTTACGGTTACTTAGTATCACCTTCTTAGTAACTAATTTGGCTGATATGTGATAATAAGTTCGTCTAAGTGTCTCCTATGACGCTGACTTTTTCAACATACTCGTACATAGTTTCAACAATATACATAGTATACAAAACCAATTAATAAGCAAACAAACATGTTACATTTTGCCCAGTGGTTTATGCCCCGACTGGAGTAGTGGTGGCCCAGTTGTTTAGGCCCCGACTTACACACTGGTGGTCGCGGGTTGAACCCAGACAGGCGCTTTACTTTTTGTAATCTATTTTATCACCATTGCTCTAAAAACGGTAAAGGAGAACATCATGAGGAAACTAGTATGTCTTAGAACCACCAAATTCGAAAATATGTGACATCTACCAACCCGCAATGTGTTAGCGTGGTGGATTACGGGTACTTCCCACTCTCGGAGAAGAGGCCTGTGTCTAGTGGGGAAACATACTAAAAAAGGAAGATTTATTATTATTATGTCTTACAGTTGGAAACCGTGATAACCCTAAGTCACGTAATTTTATATTAAAATACGTTTTATAATGATTAACCTAGAGTTTGTGTCAATTTGCTTGAAAGATAGTACGTACTAGTATTGGTTGATTATATTTTTAAACGTACCATCATAAGACAGAAAAATTGACGCTGGCAACTATACTATAACGTAAAAAATCACTAATTTATTTAGGTTATCTCTCTGTGTACGGCATTAGGATCATCGATGGCTATGTTTTATTTTGTTTCATAATAGTTTCTTCAATCTGAGAATTTATATTGATATAGCGTAGATAGAGCACCGGAGCGGGCTTACGAAGGCTCAGTAAATTTAGTTGCGTTGACCGCGCCGACTTATATCAATGCCCAGACGTTTATTGTAAACGGGCCATGTTCGAGTCTTGTTAAATATACTACAGATGGCTCCGGACGTCGTCTTAGCCTCTAAATTATATATGAGGGCAATAATGCAATGTACAATTCAGGAAGGCCTCTTGAAATACGAAAGAGATTTATCGGTATAAGCCTCGAGCTATCTGGGGTTAAACGGAATTGACAATGCGTGGCCGCTCGTGTCCCACCAATGATAGTATCTCATAATTGACATCTATAGATATTTAAGCAAATTCACACGACGTAAGCTGGTAAATATGAGATCGGAATATGTTGGTGTATTACATTCATGTAAATAAAATTACAAAGGTTAGAAAATACTAGTGGTTTTGATTCGATGCCTGAACCGCCCTGACACAAGGGTAGTTTTTTCATAAGAACTCTTATCCCCTAATTAAGACCTTTAGAAGATGAATTTAGTAAAATTCTCTTATAGTATTCGCCTACGTAATAACACAAATGTATATGCAAAATTTAGAGTCTCTAGGTCCAGTAGTTTGGGCTGAGCGTTGATATATCAGTCAGTCGGTCAGTTGCTTCTACACATTATATACATATAATGTAGATAATTTATGTTTTTTCGAATTTTATATTTCTAATCGAGTTTGGGAGTTTTGGGCAATGTTAGTTATCTGACAAATTAGTGTTTTTAAACTTTTACGATTTGAGTTTTTGATATAATTCGATTTAAATCATAGATCGCCTTATTTTCTATATTTTTTTTGCAATGATTTCATATAGCTGCATGCTACATGAATACATAATTGTTAAGAAATACAAAATATCTTCTTTGTACAAATTTCCAGCGGTTGTAAGTAAAATAATATTTGTTGTTGTTTTGTGATTCATGTATACTTTTTGTAACTGTGTAACATTATACAATTCTTTCACTCGACGGGAATCGAGACGTTATGGTTTCGAATTAGTCAATTGAACGCGTTCTTTCGGGAGTTCACGCTTGATCGAATCGATGCCAGTAAGGTTTCTGTGGGCAGGCTTTAGGGAATTTTTTGGTAGGTTTTTTTATTGGAAAATTTCCATCTCTTAAACTTTTGTAACTTTAACTTTGCCAAGTCATCTGTGTACTACCTCAGCTCTGATAGTGGGCGACAGGTGCTCTTTGCATAATTTCTTAAAATAACGTCCCGTGTCCGAAACATCCCTAATTATAATGGAATGGCATGAGATAAAAATGTCTACAACGTTTTCCAATTCTAAAATAATTATAAATTAGCCTTTTTTAGTATGTTTCCACACTGCAAGGACACAGGCCTCCTGGCCTAGAGAGGGAAGGGTCCGTAATTCACCACGCTGGCCCAGTGAGGGTTGGTGGATGTGACTTATGTTCGAATTTGGCGGTTTAGGATATGTCGGTTTTCTCACGATGTTTTCCTTCACCGTTTTTGGAGCAGTGCTGACGAAATAAATTACATAAAGTAAAGAGCCTGTCTGGGTTCGAACCCGCGACCCACAGTACGTAAGCCGTGGCATAAACCACTGGGGCACCACTGCTCTCGGTCTATTTGGACTAATACAGCCCTGTTAGTGGAGGTGTGATCGTGGCAGATCATATATTAATTTTAATTAGTTTGTTGCAATAAAATATATTCCGGGAAATTGGTTTGTGCGTTTGAAACTTCAATGAGGTTATCGTCGTTTTAGAAATTATTCGCACGACCCGGGATCTGATCTCTCTGGTAAGCGATAAGCTGTACAAAGTATATTCATATATCTTCGGCAGTTGTATAAATATCGTCGGCCGTCTATGAACTAGAGACGGCGTACACTGCTGCCTTTCTATGGTATATAAATAAACGCTTGTCGTTGGTTAGCGGAAAATAGATTCTGTAACAAATTCCGCTATACAATTGTCAAGTGAGTTGCAAGTTAGTGCGAAGTTAGCCCAGAAAAGTTGGCGTGGGCGGACGTAACGCACTACCGGTGCGTAAGAATTCTAAGGATTTGATTTGCATCAATGGACTGGAGATGGACCGGAAAGCAGTCGTAAAGATGGTTTGTATGAATTAAAATTAATCTGACCTGATTAAGACCAAATTATCACGCGATTGTAAATAGATCCTAACATATGTCAAGATGAACAATACCCTTGAACATTTTGTAGATAATTTTATATAATAAAGTAAATATTATTAATAGATTTAATCCAGTGGACGTTTGCTCAGCTTGTGTCTACAGTTCAACGTCTTATGAAATACCTGTGTCATAAAAAAAACATAGCAATAAAAGTTTAAATCCAATTATAAGATGTCGTGTAAAAAGTGTATTGGTTTAGCACTTCAACAATATTTAATGCTGTTTAAAGGTAAGACATAAGAAAGGAACGCTATTGTATCATAACTTGCTCGATTAAAAAGGCGACAGTATCTCATTAACTCTAAATACAGAGCATATGTCTTAGACGAGTGAGATATATTGCATTCTCTTGACCAGTTCCGCATTCTCCAGCGTTCAGGATGACCATTAAGAGGATAACCATGGATCTCACATTACAAACCTTCTTTTTTGAAAACAACTTTTTAATTTAGATTAGAATTAAAATGTTCAATTCATATCTATTATGTTACTAGATGGGTCTGCGTCTTTTTCTTTGCCGTAGATGTTTTTCAACCTTTTATGGGTTAAACTTACAAAGTTCTTTGCACAGCGCTGGCCTAAGTTGTGAAAGGAATATTTGTGCTAAGTTTTGTTGCTCGTATTTCACGAGCAAAGTTCATCTTTCGCAGTCAGTATCTTTAACTATTAGGCTATTGACGCTACTGTCTTAAAATATTTTTTAGAGTGTATACATATTAATTTTATAAGTGAACATCATTCACAATATCGATCATTACTTTAAAATGTATACCAGCCATTAAAAAGCAATCTTGAGTGCAAAAACACTGCGAAATTTAAAAGCAGCAAAAGTTTTCAACTACTTTACATTCAACGTGCAAATAATGCTTACTTTAACAAGGCGAGCTTTCGCGCTGCAGTTCACAAAGCTCGTAAGTTCTAAGTAAAAAACACGCAGCCTATTAGCTAGGTCGTCTATGGGCAGTTATAGTGTCTCACTCAGCTATCAGCTGCATTTCACATCAATAAATAGCAGGAGCTAACGGCGCTCGCTGACTAATGCGCGGTAGACGCGAACCGCGGCCTAAGTGCATTCTATGTTGCTAAGTGGGGTTTAAATTGATGGGGGTCTCGGTACGTTTAAGATATAGATTTGTGTTTGCGTGTCGGCTAAGTCGGATGCAAATTTAGAGCTGTTTTCCAACAGATCCGAGCGTTTTGTAAGTTGTGGTACTTCTAAGTGATTTCTCGTGTCGCTCACTGAATATGCATGCCCGTTTCATTTCACTGGACTACGCTTTTGCATATGGTAGCACGAATATTGAGTCTCTTGTATTTTAAAGGATGTATAATGAATGAGTACTTATGCCCGTATTCCAGAAGTATAGCCAGAGATATCGGCTTTTCATTCGTCACGATCCTGGCACACTAGTCTCGCTTCTTTCTTTCTTTTTCATACATCATCGCATTATTTATACTCGTTGGTTACAAATACTCTTCATACCGCCATTATTTAGTCTACTCCTAATCTAGTATACTAAATAATCTTTATAGAATATAATTTGTCGTAGTTTGCAGCAAATAATCATAAAGTTTGGAATGATTACGCAAATTACCATATAAGATTGGGGCGGTGTTTGATACAAGAAATTAGAAAGTCTACGCACTATGTACGTTATTATCTTTTCTAGTCTATGTAATCGCATATTTGAATTAATGTTAATATAAAATAATGTGCAACGAAATCCAACCGAACCAATAACCGTTAAGGAAAATTTACACCGTTTGATTCGACCCTCATTACGATAGATCTAATATCATTTCTAAGCTTTCTTCTTAACCCACTGACGCTGGAATCGGGTTACTTGAAGGTGTTAGGTCGTTAGACTGCGGTATTAATTTACGCTTTAAATTTTCTCGCAGTATCTCCATTATCGTGGCTGTACGCCGTTATTGTTAGTGTCGTCGACTCCACTGTTGTGACCTTAACTTACAACACTTTCCTTTCTCATCGATACGGTAATTTTTCACTGATTGAGGAAATCGTTGTAGCCTTTAGTTGGCCCTTCAAGGTGTTAATTTATTTTGCAATTCTGTATCACATTGTATTTACTTTAAAACTTTTGTGATTACCTAATAGAGATATGTTTCTTATTTGAGTTTTAAAACTGAGTCAAACTGTAGTGAAATGTATTATTTTGTCATACATGTAGTGAAATCGTTATTAATTTCTCAGTTTACAGTTTCATCAAATAAATAGTTGACCCTTCTTAGTTGGAGACTGTGATACTATTAAACTAAAACAAGTTCTTTTAAAATATGAATCTTATGAACCACAGATAAAGTACAATCTTGTTTATTGTACACAAGATTGGCACATACTAAAAGTCATCAGAATCAATCTCGACATGCTCGTCAATTGTTATGAAAACAATAAAAAAACCTCGGTAGCACAAAGAAAAATTGCACTCCTTTAACACGGATAAGTCCGGTCATATCTCACACACGCCCACTGAGGGGCGAAGGCATCGGGCACCGGACAAATGACCGGCGATCCCTTACCCGGCCTCCACTTAGATCCAACTCAGATCCGAGAATGAGTCGTTTGTACGGAGTGGCTTTGAAAAGGCGGGATTAAAATGTGATTGTGCCGCGTTGAATGAAGAATGTTGGTAGTTAGCGGACCTAATGCGCGCCCGTCCGGGATTAGATTTGAAAATGAATTTCTCATGCTTTGTTGGATGTTTATGAAATGTGGCGATGTGGGCATTTATAACTAACGATAAATTTATATTATAATTTTATTATTTAAGTATAAAATTGTATGTACATTGGAGCAATGTTTTGTATACTGAAATCATTTTAAAGGCATACAATGGAAAATGTGGTATAGCCCGCAAGAACAACATCTGTCGCACGAATGGACCGGCTCGACTGGAGAAATACGAATACTACGACCTCACAGAAGACAAGCGCCCCTTAGATGTATTCTGTGATTCGTTCCCTCTAAATTATAGCACTCAACCCCTTCCCATCCTTTGCTAATAAGGAAACGATGGACTTGACGGAGAAGGGAATGAAAGGGAAATGGAAATACCCATTTTCCGATAAAGGTCCTCTGTCCATTAGAGGTAGACAACTCATTAGCTTGTTGCAGATACCTATGTGTAGGGATCTTAATATCGTACAAACCGCTTGCTCTTTTGTCATCTTCAATTGTAAAAAAGAGCTAATTTATACCTCTACTTAACATAAATACATTCAGTTATTGATGTGATCTCCTAGGAAACACAGGACGTTGCTCTTTATTAATAACTTTGAGGACTATCATCATGAATCATAGCATGACCCTTGCTGATGCAGTGTGGTGTTTTATTTTATAGCTCATTTGTACCATTCGATGTACAATAGCTATAAATGATTATCGTAGCTTCATCTACCTTAGCTACAATGAGAAAATTTATTACACTCAGAATCTTTTCAACCTTAAAATTTCATAAACAAAATGCACAAGATATAATCTGTAGACAAACCACTATTTATGTCTGGTTTGTAATCAAATAATTGAATTGATTTTTTTAATTAAAAAAAATGTGTATAATTAGGTTATCCTGATCTCATACTGCTATATTGTTTTTTTAAGTGATGACAAATACTTATTAATAACTTATGATATACATTTATGTACACAGAACTAATTGTAATTAGTAACTCACTGAAACAACCATATATGTAGGTAGTATAACTGATAAGTAACTAAGACTCTAAAAGAAAAATATTTATTAAGCTTGATGTTATGTGACCCTGGTGTCTATTTCCGTCGAGTTTTGATCCCCTGGTATCATTTGTCATATTAATTCAGATATTGTGTGATAGACCTATTAAAATAATCAGCTCTTGAGCGTTTATTTTTACCGTAACCTATATTCGATATGTTTTACAGTGAACAAGCTACACCCTCTCTATTGCTTATATCACATAACATAATTTAAAATCAGGTTCTTATAGAATAGTCTGTGGTCCGGATCAAGGTCACGCCTTGAAACAATCATAAATAGGGACCGATGTTTCCGGTTAAAACTAAATCTAACTTGAGTGCTTTCCTCCGAGAGCGTCAGCAAGCGGGTTAACCTGCCTTCAGAACCTTTTTCTGTTTTTTTCTACCCACACTACTTCATTGTACCTTATTATTAAGAAAGTAGAGTTTAAATTCGGACGTCATACATTCCTACAACCATCAACTGCACTCACTCTTATTTAAATAAGGTAGTCAGTGTGTGAGAGGGACGGACGTTGTAGTGATGCGCGAGCAAGTGGGAAGAACTGTGGCGATGTTGCCGCGCTTTTTAATAGTGCTTAACGGTCTTCTGTCGATAATTTATCTCGAAATTTAGGAGATACGCAGAAAAATATATAAAATTTATTTTTCAATAATCCGTATATGATTATTACTCAAGTAAAAATTCTAAGTACAATTTAAAGTCTGAGTTGTCTGACGTTCTAATGTCAAAGTTGCCGGCTAACTACCCTCTTATTTTCAATTATGATTTTTGCTGTGATTTATGCATAATGATTTATTAATTATATTACGTTGTGAAATGTTGGCGTCCATATATAAAAACCATTATTGCAAGTTTTATCGATGACTACTTAGTAATAAATTTAGTTATCGATATCGATATTCGGCATCCCTGCGCGCCAGATGGCGTGGACAGGCGGCCGCGAGCCGACGAGTCGAATTCGGGCGGTGGAATTCTTCTCGTCGCTGCCTCGCGTGAGTCGCGTGACGCATGCGCGGTGCCCTGCGCCCGCCGTGTGCCGGAGTATTCAGGGGAACTGGAGAGTGGGCTTAACACCTCCCTGGATTTGGAGCTTTTGGCAAAGTTTAGTCTTGAACTTTCTCGAGATTTCTGAACATTTTGAACACTAAAATATAAACCATGTTACTGTAGATATTTTACGGAGGAGCTAGAGTAACAAAGTTAATAGTAGAATGCAGAAAAATAAAAATTAAATTATTTTAATATGTTATTTAGCTTTTAACAATGAATCAGTGACTTCATATACATATATGCCATAGTTGCATTTCGGAAACTATACGACTTAGTGTCCTAGTTGAGTTGACAGAAGGGGTTGTCTTACTGACAGAGCGAAGACTAAGGGAGAACAAAAGCAGTTACCGTTGTCAGAGTCGTTACAGCAATTTCTTTTAGGGCTAAAGACAATTTATATTAGTTTTCGGAATAGTCATTGGAAAAAACCGTACTATTAAAAAGGGGATGCACTTTGTAGTAATAGGAGAAAGCAAATTTATATTAGTGGTTAAATCTGATGCAATATAGATTTTGTGCAGATTTCATTGAATGACGTATTTAAACAAAATCTGTATTTTACAACCAAATTTAGTACATATTTAAAAATCAAATAGCATTGTTTCTACCCATTTTATTTAATTTCTTTAAAAGTTGGGTGATTCAAAAATCCGGTAAACGTTCGAATTCCAAGTGTTAATTGCTTCCTTGGACCTCGTGCTAGCCTCAAGGTAAACAATATAAAAATGACGGGGGCGAAAGCTTGCCCTGCTCATTTACACTGTTATGAGGTGCAAGATAATAGGCCAGATTTAGGAGTCGTGTGAGGGTTTGGATTTAATACGGCGAGGTAAAAGCTTTTTGTATTGTGGGGCTCTGTCTTATCTGTTACTAATTTTCGGTGGCATTCGTTGGCCGATAGCCCCCAATGGATTGTCTTTTACTTTGTGTTTAGATTGTGGTGTTGTTTTATCGGGGAATTTGAGCTTCTTTGTTGGTTTAGAGAGTTAATTTTTTACAGGACCAATGTTAATTTTCAATATATCCGATAAATTTTGAGAGCGTAATACATGGACGGTCAACCTGGGCTCATATGTAATCAATTTCAGTTGGATTCTAGTAGTTTCCTTCTTTCAAACTATATTATTTTGCGAATAATTAGTGTAAAAAAGTGAAATATAAAAGTACCTAAGTTCCCGAAGAGTGTTGGCTAGTCATAAACGCCATCGAAATTAATTGGTATTTTTAATCTTTAGTCAAGATCGTTACGTTATTTGTTTCTTAGGTCAGTCAGGTGTACTATGATGATAACCGGAAAAATAAATTATGACTACTATCTTTGTTCTTACGAAATAAATAAATTTAAGAAATTCATCCAATGAAACTTTGAATTATTAAAAAGTAGTTGACAATACGTAAGTAAAACATAGGTAGAACGGCAAGGGACCGCTGGTTCGGTAGCGGGCGATGTTTGCTCGGCCATTAGCGCCTCGCGGGCTCTAACCGGCCATCCCGGCCGATACGGGCACACAATAAAAACTGTTTCAAGCCTATCCATTTTGGATTGAGAAAACGTTGCTTAACAAATTTAAGAAGAACAAAGAACAAATTATTTTGCCGCTTTTCTTATAATTAAAGAAAGAACAGAAACACACCAGCAGTACGTGCGCGCCATACCATTTTTAAAAATATGTTCAATTTAACTTAATGAGAAATATTAATATAAGGTAGTAAAAGGTTAAGTTGTAAAAACATAGTGTACAGTGTACACAATATTAAAATTAGTAGTTGATACGAAAATTAAAGATAAATATAATAATGATTACAATAAACTATTTATAGAGATTAGTTTTCCCATTGAAATAATGTACAATCATCTCCCTCCCCTTTCCCACATGAATGTGCAAAGTATGATTGTAGTTCCTATAGTTTTTACGGCCTGCCGCTTGCCTTACGCCAACCCTCCTCGGGAATTATACTTGAATCTTATTTCATCAGTGTGACAATTCCGTTACCGAGATGGTAAAATATTGCGAGGACTGTTATTGGTCGAGCTCATCCCTTCTCGTCAGTTTCGTCATTAGCTGATCGGCATTCATCACTTCTGTGACAAAAATCCCGCGCTTATTTTCATTCCTGTAGAACTAGCGCCCTCTTCTGTCTTCATGGAATTCCGCCAATATCTCTGAAATAAAAAACAATACCTAATCATATTATAATTAAACATTGAAATATATAGCCGATAGCTATATGTTTAAATTTTTCAACATGTATGTATGCTACATGCATTATTTAACAAGTATGTAAAATACGTCAAGCAAAAGTTACTAATTATTTTGGGGAACGTAAAAATTAAATATTTGGTGCCTAAATATAGTAATAAATACTTATGGTTTTTAAATTATAAAAAATATACAATTAAGATTTCTTAAAAACATACTTAAGAGATTTGTTATCAAATGAGTTAACGATTATAATTATACAATCGTTCTTATTTTATTTACGCATTGAAGATCTCGTCTTTTCGGTTTTATATAATAAGTACATCGGTCGTGTGGTGAAAATTTCTAACTGTGAGTTTCACTGCCGAAAACAACATATTGTCGTTACATTTTTTTTCCAAGAGAAAGATAGAGAGAAAGCCCATTTCGATACACGATTTTACGCCAGTGGAAACACACAATTTTCATACAAAATATTGTATTATGAATTAAAAAAGACTTAACACAGGTGAAAATTATTAAGAACGCGTAAAAAATTTAATTTATGACACAACATATTCGTACTTAACCCGAGTTAACTTTACACGTAGCTCGATAAATAAGATGTAGAATTTTTTGTTATATTTTCAAGAAATCAAAAAATCATCCCACGTATGTTGAGGACGTAAACACGTACAGGCCAACTTGGAACTTACGATTCCACCACAAAAAAGGCATTCAGGATGTCGTGTCGTCGTAGTAAAATATTTTTATTATTAAAACAATGATATACTATATCCCAAGTTATAGAAGCCAGAGTTTTATGTACGCACGTACGTATAATTTGAACTGTCACTTCTTTTCGTAAAATAATTAAAAAGGTGACACTTGTTAGGCAGAAATATATGTATATAGCCAGTGTTATTTTTATAATCTTTTTACATTAATCTTAAACCAGTTTGATGCCTAGGTTTTGTCATTGATACTATTCAATAAAAGTAGCATTACCTAGTAATTATGATCTTTGCCGATCAGACAGGTTTAAGAGCAACTGCATGAATTAAAATAATCGTAAAGTATATGTTAGTGCCGCTTAAGTCTATGTTTTGTACCACGCGCAATATTGCAGTTCCCAGTAAACTCTATCTGTTGAATTTATCATACACGTTCATCTCGGTTCGTGTGCGCTGCGCTCTCTTTGTCTGCGCTGAGGTTATGAGAGGATTTAGGAATTTGATGATGCCTAGATGATTTAAACGCTTGCAGTCAGGCACCAAGCCGTGTACAGTTAAATTGTATATCTTGCGAATTGCAAGCTTCAATTGTTCCCATATAAAACTTGTAACGGCACTACAGCGGTGTAATAAATGAACGCAAGGAATTAACATCCCAACTAAAAAGAGATATTGTTGAAATAGGGAAAACACCCCATTTATTGGCACTTTAAGCATCTTCGCATTCTTAAATTTAAATTTTCATAATTTGTAATTGTTTTTCGTCTTGTTTTCTAAAGAACACAATTTTACAAGTTATTGGCATAGTTTACCCGATAACCGTCATACCAATTGTTGGCATTTAAACACTAAGGTAAATAGTATATTTTTTTAAATATATGTGTAATTTGGTGTACGTAAAAAAAACATGTATATATAAATAACATTTGTAAAAGACCTTAAGAAATTATTATTTTTCATTCGGATTGATTTATCTTATTGGGCAATATTGTCAATTACGTTTTACTTTATTTATTAAAATTGTAATGTCTAACGGAATGTAAAGTAAACGAGTTAAATGGTCTACATTCCGAAACAAACTAACTAGAGCCAACTTATCGATATTATTATATTATATATCTATTTACCAAGATTTATCAAGATTTATTGATAAATGAAATATCGATTCGTATAAATTATAATAAGACGATTTTTAATGACATTTAAGTATTTTAAAACAAACATACTCAGTGAAGTTAAGTCCACGAGAGCCCCTTCCTTATTCGTCGTTTCAGCCAACGGTCGTCCACTGATTGACGTAGGCCTCCCTTATTGATCGCCACAAAGATCAGAGAAAGGAGTCCACTCCCATTCAGTGGATCCCAGGGATCTTGACCAGATCACTGGTCCATCTTCCGGGAGTCCTACCTATGCTCATCGACCTGTACGCGGTCGCCATTCCAAGACCTTTCTACCCCATCGGCCATCCGTTCTGCGAGCAATGTGTCTGGTCCATTGCCACCCAAGGTTTGCAATTCTTCGGGCAATGTCGGTTACCTTGGTTCTACTGCGGATCATATAACTTCTGATGCCATCTTGCAGATAAATTCCGAGGACTGCTCTCTCCATTGCCGTTAGACTATCAGACGGCTTATATTACTATTACTATTAAAAATATTAATAGTAATATCTTCATCCAAAACTCATCGAGTTAGAAAGAGATGCCATTCAATATTTATCACAATTTGGCTTTTGACGTCACAAAAATGGCTGAACAGATCTGAATGAAATTTGGTATAGGCATAGGTTTGGTATAGGTCTGGAATAGCAAATAAGGTTAACTTTTTATCCCGAATAATGTACGATTCCCTGTGGGATTTTTTTTTGCGTTTACAGGCATATCTACGTTTATAAAAGGCGATTTTCCCTATAGATTCCGAAACGGCTGCACGATCGAAGCCGGGGCGGATCACTAGCGGTATAAAACATTATAATATATCATGTAGATATATATACTTCACTTCCTAGAATTAATAGTTAAAAATATTCCTTTTTTTGTTCGCAGGTAAGAGCGCAATGACATACATGGATAATATACTCATAACATTCCATTGCGGCCTGCCGAAGGGGGGTGAGTATTGTTAATAAATTCTGTTCGCGTGCACTAACGGTTTCGCAATGTGTGGGAACTTATGTCGTCTGGACTTAGTACGCCGGTGCTGGGCTGCATTAATTTTGAATTGTTAATATGCTAATTGGCTATGTTTCAATTTTAAATAGTTATTAGTCAAGCTTTAATATTAAGCTTGTGACACGCCCCGGATTCGCACGGGTAGCACTCATTATGTTGATCCGTTTGCTATCAAACTTTACAGGATCACCCACTATTATTTCTGAAAATTTTATCGAAATCGGCCCAGCCGTTTAGAAGTCAGCAGGAAACATACATACACACATCGAGTTTTATTTGTATATAAATATATGCAGAAGAATATAGCTAGATATATAAAGCCTATTATTTTATAATAATGACACACATATTAAACTACAACGCGCATAACGTTGAAACATATTTGTAAATTGATCATTACAACAAATTGTAGATATTTTATCGCGTTTATTTTCAATATTTGTATTCTCAACTCATAGTGACGGAGGAGAGGAGGGAGCTGAGATATTTGACAACCCAGTGTTATAGTTACTGACGAGGTCCCGTGATTAAATTATGATTGGTTCGAATGTATAATAAATTGGTTAAGTCTAAAATTAAGATAGTATAACTATCCTAAAACAGTTTCGATTAATTTTTTTTTCCCTATTGTTTTCGGATAGGCATTATTCAGTTCGTTAGGTCGCCTTACTAGTGAGTCAAGTTATTCATAGTTTAGTTCAAAGCTGTCTAGTCTAGTAATTCAAATACTTAAAATAAACTTATTCAGAGTATTGTATTTAAATTCTACTTATATTTAAGAATACAGATAAAAGATTCGAAACACATTTGCTTCTGTGGTATTTTAATTCTTATTTCATTGTTACATACCGCTGTTCCATTTGTTTGTTTTGTTTACCGCGTCTCTATTCTTCTGTACCGGCCCTTAAGTACACATTAAACACTTGTGCACACAGCTTTAATATTAGCCGTCGTGCGTTCCTGTCTAATGTTGACCGATGTAAGAAGATCCTCTTTGCAAAGGTGGGAACTTAAAAAATAATGCATCTATAATTTAATGTGTCGTTTGCTTTGTATTTTAATATGTTACATTCCATTAATTCTATTATCGATGTTTGATAAATGGAATTGGTAATGAAAAAATTAAACAGCCGAAGCATTAGTTCGAATTTCATCAATGCTAGCGGTTTCCCGTGGCTTCGCATTTGTTACCATGGCAACCGATATTATTGATATACAAATGAAGGTTTTATGTAACTCGGAAAGGTATGTACCCCATGTCATTTTCTGTACCCCTGACAATATGCATGGAAAATATCATGATGATGGTGGATTCGGCAAGTGAGTTAAAGAGTTACAAACAAACATTCGTATTTATAATATTAGTTAGGAATTTAATATTTTAGTTGCCTCAGATTGTAAGCTGAGATAAAATAAGCTTACTTATGGTGTGAAAATGAACATATAATTTTTTTTGTCAATATCACTTTTAGAAAACAACAAAAAATGTGGCAGAGAGTTTATACTTCATATTTTTGCCACCTGAGATTCGAACCCTGACCGACAGAATGTACGACGGAGTCACGGCGGAAATCATGTCTTAAAGTTTATTTCAAGTAGTATTCGTGTTCAGTTTAATAGCATTTATATCTAAAATAAATACGTTAGTTGCATAGTTTTAAGTTTTACATACATGTTGCTAGAATTTAAATTAGATGTAGTCATTCACAAAAAAAGTCATTCATACACGTGGTTACTTTGTCTAAGCTCTAAATGAAAACTGTTATTCAAGTTACGTTTCCTATATTAACTTTTATAGGTATATTTTTATTTGAATTCCTTAAATGCCGCTCGACGTTTCCCCATTCATTGTAACTCATAACAGCTCCTTAATAAATGGCCAAACGCGTTTATGTCTTTTCTTTAATACAACGAAGACCATAACAAAAATTCGTCTCTGTCCCCCGAGACGCGGTGTGAATAATAAAATCTTTGTGTGTCTGTTTGTTTGTCTAAGCTGTCGAGGTGTTAATATCGAGTCTTCGCACGTATTGGTGGATATGAATTATTGATAAGTCGGCGCTAGACCGCATCAGGGGCCGCACCACCGTTCCTATGTCTATTTTTAATGCTCACGAAAATCTTATCTAAGTGGATATAGTTCCTTGAATTTTTTGAGATTATTTGAAGAATCGATTTTTTTCCTATTTTGTATCATTCAAATAAAAATAAAGCTCTCCTCGATTTTAATCCGTTATGCCGCAGACGAGCTGGTTTTTTGCCTCAAAAGTATTTGTTTTTACTCCGACTCGGAATCAAACATAGAACCCCTGATTATATACATTTCAACTTCGATGTTACGGACTTGGCCGTAGACATTACGATCGACATATTAAAAATAGCCATCATTCTAAAGTATAAGGCCTCAATGTGTTTTTTTTTAATCGTGTCTTTTTTCCATAAACAATTTCACTATTAGCCACCTACCAGGACGGCATATCAAACAGAAGTGTTTGAAGAGTAGACGTAGCGAATGTTTTATACATTGCAGTAGTCAGGACAGCCGTTAATTCGTTTCAAGGGAGCCGTCTGTCTTCCGCGAGCGATGTGGCCGGTGGGCGTCTTAACTGAGCGATTAGAACTAGACGTAACATGGTAGGATCTCGTTTTGAACCGTTCCGCACTCGACAACAGGTTTCACGACATTTTTAACTCGATTACTCGCGAAGGAGGGTGTTGTGTAGGTGTTAGATCGTTGAGATTTGTTGTCTAACTAAAGCTGATGCTTTCGCTTCTAAAGATATACATAAATCCTTGGACATAAAAATAAGAAAAATAGTAAAAACAACTAACATGTCAGTTTTACTTATTTAATCAAAACGTAAGAAAATTGTGTAAATAAATAAGAAACATTCCTTATAACAAAATGGTGTGAAGTAGAAGTGTTTCTGCGTTTCGCCTGATGAGTGCGGTGCCGAAGGTCTAAATCTAGTCTTCTTTTAGAATCTAGAACGGTAAGAAGGAAGGAAGGGATGGATAGAAAAAGGAATTGTACTTTTTACTTATTACCCCTTCGTCTGTTCATAAGATTTGGATTGGATTGGCTTGTTGCGGATGTTTATGGGTATCGGTTAATATCAGGTACGCTGGTTGTTCGCTTGACGCTTTGACAAAAAAATATAATGATCATTAATACGTACGTATTCCGAAACGTACTATGCATTAAGTTTTCTTTTATGACAGTGGGCAATCTTCACATAATATTCTAATTTACTTATTGCAGGAACTATGAGTTAATTTGTCTTTTTCTATAGATTTTTCACTCAGTAAGAAAATTTCGAGCAGTGGTGGCCCAGTGGCATAGACCGCGACTTACGTACTGCAGAAGCTTTGCTTTGTGTAAGTTATTTCATCACCACTACTCCAAAAACGGTGAAGGAAAACCGGCATGTCTTAGAACCACCAAATTCGAACACATGTTACATCCACTAACCCGCACTGGGCCAGCGTTGTGGATTACGACTTCTTCCCTCTCTCTCGGAGGGGAGGCCTGCGTCTCATGCAGTGGGGAAATGTATTAAAAAAGAGTTGATGTTTCAACTTTTATGATTAAACTAAGGAAAGAAAATTTCTAAATAAATATTCCATTTGTAAAATAGAGTTAATAGCTTAACTTGAGAGAATTTAATTTATTCGATAGGCAATAACAAAACCAAGAACAAGTAACCATCGAAGTTTAATTACTAAAAGTCACAGCATCCGTAAATAGTATCAAGAACAGCCGTCACCGAGTAGGTGTGAGTCGTATCTGCCAATCGATCAAGATCTATACGTCAAGTCAGAACCATGTCGTTACTTTTAATGTTCTATGAATATTTTAATACCGTCCCTATACAACAATATTGTGCGTTTTTAATATTCTCGTTAGCGAAACGAGTTTGTCACGTCTTAGACATGAATGTGGCCACATATGCTAGGTCTGCTGATTCTATTTATCGATATATATCTATAATTAACTAACGCAAGAATCTATAACATTTACAGGGATTTAACTGTCTGTATAGGTATGCTTACTTTTAAATATGAATTATGCAAAAGCTACGAACATTTCACAGCATAGTAACTTACTAGCAAACACTATGCTGTGAAATGTTTGTAGCTTCATCTACAATCTTAAAACAATTTAAATTTATATAACTATTATGTTTAAATTAAACGCTATAAAAACTGTATAGGTAAACTAACGTGTTTTAATAAGATCGGCCATATTATACTGAACATAATAGTGTTGTGCAATTAGTGATCTAGATTAGAATGTCGATACGTCCGGCCCCGCCTCCAAATTCATCGATATGTCGGGACGGCCCAACGTATGACAGAATACGAACGCCTTATAACGAATCGATTGATTTATAATTGCACAACCTGCCACCGTGACCTGGTTTTGGCCTATTACAAACTTGTTTCCTCATATTTGCTAATGAGAAAAAAATCGATAGTGATTGTCTTCTCGCTCCCACTTTGATTAGACTGTGGCGTCACTGTAAGACGTGCGATTATGAACTGAATACCTAACATCATTAGTCTCATTTTTAAATAAGAATGTTAACTCAATCGCTAATTACACATACTTATACATTGATTATATTAGATTGACTATAAGTCATCGACGATAAGTCAGCCCGAGGAGGGTTCCCATCAGCCGCCTGCCTGACGCGAACCCTCCTCGGGAATAATTGGTTTTACTTAAGTGTTGTTTTATTAGTGTGACCAAAGACAATTCCGTTGCCGAGATAGTCAAATATCGCGAGGACTGTTTTAGGTTGGGCGCATCCCTTCTCGATAACAAGTAAAAGATGAATGAAGCAGGCATAAGTGACATATATATGTATTTATATTTTCATTTATGTACTAGATTTAGTAGATTTTTACAAGAAAAGATCGAAATAAACGTATTAGTAGAGACTTCGGTTTTTGTTATAATTTACAGGACAAACTAATTTAGCCTTTGTTTTTAAATGCAATACCAAATATCCCGACAGAAATTTTAATATTAAAATTCCTGTTGGGGCATGTGGCGGATTGTAATACGCATCGCATTTTCGGCGAACATGCGACCCTACCAGCAACCGTAATTTGATATCACACCAAACGGGTCTATAAAAGCTAATCAACTAAAAATTACTTAAAATATGACTTTTTAATATTTAAATTAAAGATCCCAATCGTAAACTCGGGCATGCAGTGCGGTCAGATAAGAAGTTACCGGTATTAATACCGATATAGAGATTAAAGGAACACCCCGCTTTTATAACTCCCATTTACCTATATAAGTTCAAGGTTAATTGCAAGATCTAAGAGTCTATTTTATCCGAGGCATCATTTTATACAGTTTCACATTACGTATATAGTCATTGCCGATCGCCGATTCATGTTTTTTTACGAACCGGTAACCTGACACCATAGGGATGGACTTAAAAGGGAAAATTGGTAATACTTTCACGGTAGTCGAACCGTATTTATGTCATGCATACGAATCTTTTTTTTCCATCGATACAATGCTGATTGGTGCGACACTAGTTAATTTTAATTGGCCTTAGGGCTGAAAGACACGAAGAGGGAGTATTTTTCAATGACTTTATTGTATTCGTAGTAATGTGACGCTAGTTTTCAAGTTACAATTAGTGTGGAGTACGGACTAGTGACGTTGCTCAGACATAACGCGGTTTTTTAAAGAAAATATATAAATCGACGATCGAGAGTTTTTCGTTTTTTCCTCACTTTCCTTTAAAGAGTTTTAATTTTGTCTATAATTTATTTCTATAAATAAAAAAAAACTCGGCCATGTGCGAGTCATACTCACGCACGAAGTGTTCCGTATCATTATTTATAAAAAAATACGTTTGTCGTATGGGAGCCCCCTTAAATAATAACTTTATTCTGTTTTTGCTGTATTTGTTGTTATAGCGGCAACAGAAATACATCATCTGTGAAAATTTCAACTATCTCACTATCACCGTTCATGAGATATGGCCTGGTGACAGACGGACAGTCAGATAGACGGACGGACAGCGGAGTCATGGTAGGTCCCATTTTACCCTTTGGGTACGGAACCTTAAAAAAGAATTACGCTTAAATTGCATAACATTTGTTTGAATTTAGAACAGAACAAGTTTGAAATACAAAAACATATTTTGCAAAAATGTTTTACTATACTTCATATATACGCATCAACTTCCCCCAAAGGATATTTGAGTACAATATGTTTTGTTCGTACGCTGTATATAAATGGTACTGGGGATTGCGACAAAAGATAAAAAGTATTCGTTAAGACAAAAGGTATTTATTCGTTTTCAAATTAAGGCAACAATGTACGGCGTCGAGAAACAATTTCGGAGGCTATTTGTGGTGCGACGAGCAATTGGACGGTATTATTTCGAACGCTCTGCGGTGTATCGGGGCTTAACAGTCTGTGGTCTGCCTTACTGTCTCAAGTCAAAGGCGTAGACCAGTAAAGACGTTGTTGGCTTCAGTTATTTAGATTTATGTCCCTTTAATATAAACTTATAATCAAAATCTGGTTACGTAATAAGTTTTTGGTAATACGTTTTATTTCAATGTACAGACAATGAGAAAATGATAACTTGAAGAAAAGCACAGTGATACGCTGATACGCGCGCAACATTCAATTTCGTAACAAAGTTAAAGTTTGTTTACTAACCTTGTGTCGCATACCGTACGGTAATTATTATTGTATTAATGTTAAAATCTTTTATAACCGTTCTTTCCGCTTCCGCTTTAGACTTAACAAGTTGGCGTAGAAGGACTTCTTGCATTAACTTTTTTTCGTTTCAATGATTCTCGGTGCTGCGGTGTGGTGATAATGCTCCTATCGGACAATTTTTATGAACGTCGGCTAAAAAAATATTAATTTACAGTCGAAAGAGGTTTCACTGTGAAAACAATTAAGCATAATGGCAAGATCGTGACCTTTTAACTGAGGTGTGTGCATTTCGCAACAGATTGAACTATTTATGCGCCGTACATACATGTCATAAGTAGAACATACCTCCGATTTAAAAATCCTGATCTGGATGTCGAATGCTTTGCCATTCCACTCTCGCGTATGAATTGTTGATAAAGGTCGGTGGGTTGTGGTCGTTGAATAGGTGGTACTTCTCGGTGAAACCTAGCCAATATTGTGTTGACTTTAACACTGTTAACAAACATTGATTTGAGATACACCGGGGACAAAATCAACACATCAATTCATGATCAAATGTTCCCAATACATTGCCCAAATACTGCAATGTTTACTTTAGCTTCTCATTTTTGGTTACTTGATTTAACTGCTGTAGATTCTTTAGCCCTTAAAGACGCGAATACCGATAAAGAAATTATCATTAACTACTCACTCTATCAATGTTAACGCCACAAAGAGTGTGACCTAATCGATCCCGATTGATGGATCGATTAGAACGAAAGCATTGTCGCTCTGATCGATCATTAAAAGGTGGTTACCACATAACATCGATATAACGTCGTAAGAATTCGAGATAATCCTTCTCAATGTTGGAACATGTCCTGAAGCTGAATTTCGCTACTTTTCAATTTGATAGAGTTCTAACGTTAAACACACATCGTTAGTATTTTTGTCAAAATGGCGTACAACAATGAAAATTATCAGGAGGGATTGTGATTAATCTCTAGTTTTTTGATTACTAGTAGTTGCTCGTGGCTTCGCACGCGTTCGTTCCTTATTTTCCTGGTTGAAAACTGTTGTAACTTGATTTCGCGTAAAATAACTTGATGTTACAGCTACACATTGACAGGGGTACAGAAAATTACATGGGATACTAACTTAATTCGGGTACAATATCGGTTGCCGTGGCAACGTTTCATGTTTTGACAATAGCAACCTTCTGACACATGTTACCTATAATTCGGAGTTATTATACGCGGAATCATCTTACAAAAAATCCAGTATAGTTTTTAATATGAATCTGTGTTGTATTGAACATTGTATGAGTCATCAGTTAAGGCGGTAATAAAGTTATACGTTTGTAAGGAAACTTCGAGTACATAGCATGTGCCGAGTCAATGACGCGCGGTCGAAGTTTTAATATGGCATTGTGCAACATATTTGCATCTTCATATATAATTAAGCCGCTACAGCGTTTCGGTGAACCACAAATTATACATTCTAACATTAGCCTGTGGCGTTAAGAGCCCTTTGTTTCTGGCAGTTCTAAGAATAGGCCCGCGAATGTACAGGCACGAGGGATGGGTGGTCTGTTGTGTTCAAAATGATTTAATTGTTGCTATAGTCCCGATGGTATAATTATCCAAAGCCTAATTAAACAAGGGGTTGTTTTTCGAACGTATTATCATACTGATTACGCACTGTAAAAGTGTTAATCCTTTTGTTTGTTTAAGTTTATGGGTTCCTTTAAATTTAATCATGTTCTGTTTAATTTCTTAGTGATGCCGTTTATGGTAGTAAACAATGTTTGATGTTTCTTGCGACTACGTATGCTTTTTAACGATTAAAAACGCTTTCGGTTTTTCACAATTTCCACCTCAACTAAGATTTCTAAGAAGTTAATCATTAAGTGGGGATGGCTTAGGCTTTCCTAAGATCCTATCTTATTGATAGCCCACATCATGTTCGCGATTTTAACTCTGGCGGATCAAAAAAAAGATAAATAAATATTTAGATACAATTAAATATTTAACGATCACAAAGATTTGTTAAGTCACTTGCCGTGTGAGTTCCCGGGTTTCTGACGATAGCTTTGTCAGATTTATAAATCCTTTCAATTTAATTTTTTCGGTTTCATTTAACATTTACCCTTTCCTTTACTAATTACACTTGATTTTTGTTTAGGATGTCGAGTGGATAAAATACATTATCAATCTCTCATAAGAACCCGTAGTCATATCTTGATTAACTCCAAAGCTGTATGAAAATTAGTCAGGTTTCTTGGTAAATGTCCAGTTATCCTCGTTGTCCATGTCACTGACCACAAATACATCGAATGTACTTGTGCGTGTGACTGTGAATGCATTCGTACCAATTAGCGCAATCGTCGTGAAGATAGTGCATCATAAGGTAAGTTGCATTTAATATGGGGCCCCGAGATTCGCGTGTCGATACGTTCGCCGCTATCGCTCCTGTATCCGCTGTATAAACCGTTTAAAGCTGTTAATTATTTCGTCTTTACTTACTCATTAATTGGGTCGAAGGCGTTATAAACGCTTCAAGCGTTTATTCCATTATTATATAATAATTTACTTTAAAAAATTCAACGTGGTTATTATTTAATGTAAAGAACAAAAATAATTATTTATTAATGAGGGTTAATAATTGTATTTTTATTAATTATAAATAACTATTGACGGTATTTTTATTATTATTAGCCGTTATTTTGTTTTAGGCTACAATTATCACGGTTTAGCAACATGCTGTCTCATTTGCTATAGGTATATTGAAAATGTGTCTTCAAATTTAACATTATAATTAAAGTTTTTACTCTCACTAAATATTTCTCACATAGAAAATAGATGATCATATTTGTTTCGTGGCCTCAATTTATTGGAACCCCCGTCGATGCGACAATCTATAGTTTATATTTCCCAGCGCGGAATGCGATGCCGACGGATTTTGCTCGCGTTACAAAAAAAATCCCATTCATCGATAATAATTTTTTACAACAAACAATACACCATTTGAAGTAATTGCTGTGCAACTTTTTGTATAACGCGAAGTTTTAAAAATATATACGAGTTTTTAAATTAATTTAAGTAATGAAAACATTTAGGTAATTTAAAGACTTTTCGAAATAGGTATAGATTTATCAGTATTTTAGTCAGATTCCCATTCCTAAATAGTTATCATAATAATAAAAATAAGTCTGCACTTTTTTTAATTAATAAAAGCGTCAGTAATCTAAAACCAAATTAATATCGCAATTTGACAAATTTGAATGTGTTCCGTTGATTTCATTTAGTAATACGTCTATATTTTTGTTCACAGAAACCAATATTCAATCTTACAATATTAATGACTGCGAGCTCCATTCTGCAACACAGTTGCAAATTGACCATTTACAAATGAGTATCGTACTTTGTTTCAAGGCTTCAAACCCTGGCTTTGTGCCTCGGAGCTTGAGACTCGCTCTGGTGTTGGGATAATTCACTGCCCAGTCTTTAACACTTCACATAGCTTGTGTTATTTACCTAACATACTGGTCATGATAGTCGTTAGGTCGAACTGCATATACGGTAACATTATAAGTTGATGCAAGTCATAATTAATATTTTTAATAAGTAATTTTAGTTCTTTTATAATCCTATAGAAAATTTCATCGAGAAATGATTCGGGGGAGTTTGTTGGAAGTATAAAGGACATAAAATGAAGAAATAATTGAAAATGAACGTGGATGATTACAATCGTAGAGGAAGGCCGAAGAAAGTATGTATGGATTGTGTGAAAGATGATATGTGTAAGAAGGGTTCATACCCATTAGTTATAGTTATAACGGCTGCTAGAGGGATATGGAAGAGAAGTACGTAAGCTTCGCTTCAACTGTAAAGTAAGATAATTGCTATCTGTCATATTTATACTTTACAATACGAATTTATTTCACAATATAGTCCGGGCGACGGCCGCGAAAATAAATATTAAGCAAAGACCATAAAAATCTCTCGCGAAGATTTATATAGTCGGTTGGCTTGATGATCTGTAAATCTTTTGTATATTGAATTATGTTTTTGGCTTTATTGTAGATTTAACGTTCACATAACTTGTAATTTTTATGATTCCTGAATGTTCCAAGAAAATTTTATAACTCTTCCGAGTACTTCTTCTTTAAAAAGCTGCAGAAGGTCTGCAGTTCCTCTGGTATTGCGAATGTTCATGGACGTCGGTGGTCAATTGTATATTGGCGATTCGCTGCTCGTTTTCTCCCTTGTAAAATTATTGTTTGGCCCACCCCAATTGACCTTTAGCTAGATATGTTTATTGTACTTATGAAATCTCTTTTGCTACTGTTCATGACGAAGAACGCTCCTGCAGCTGTAATTTGCAACAGTGTTAAATTATTCTTACATTCATAATCTTCCAAATTATAGGTACATGCTCTGTATCTTATTCGAGGTATGTAATCAGTGTTTTTATTGCGAACACCAGGAAGTCTGACTAAAGTGTATTGCAGGTAAAATATTATATAATCCAGTTCAGCTGGAACTGGATTCAGATTCAATATTAATTATAACTATTCAAACCGAATTAAATTGGTTATTTCATATCCTTTTATAAAGTTCATTTTGGATAGTGCAATTATGATTTTTTCAGGCTAAGGATACCATTGTGTATTTTATCATACTTTATTAAAAGCTTCACAAAACAAGATAGTTTCCACGACTTACTTCTATGTGTGATTGGCAATGTGATTATCTTTATATACTTTTGAAAACTGTGTATAAATCAAACCTCACGCCAGAGAAATGTGCCAGGGTCGTATCATATGAAAATCCGTAATCTCTGCCTATTCCTCTGCGTTCCTGGTGCTAGTACATACTTATAAATTTTTTGTTTTTCTATTTAATATAATTACAAAGATCTTTTGTAAGACGACAGTTATAATTATGACATTAAACGGTAATCAGAGGTCCGTATTAGGTACGAGGAGGTAATAAATTAAGCATTAGGTTGCTCAGTGGCCTCGAGTACACGTTTATTGTTGTATCTACTATGTGTAGTTTATTGTAGGCTGTTAACCTACGCACGTGAGGTCGCCGGTTATGTGGCTCACGCGTTGTGTGACGCCGGGGTCAATGATTAATTAAAATGATTATAATATGTCCTTACAATTAACCTTTACTATTATATTTTTAAAATCAACATTGACTTATTTAACAGTAGAGTATTTTTCATTTCTATATTTGACCAAAGTTTTACCTCTAGATACCGTGTTTCATATAAATTCAACATTTAAACAAAAGAGAAGATCGATTTTTGACCGCGAATGTTTACAAGCGTATATAAATACAAATGTAAAAAAAATTCAAATATTTACAAAACATAACTTAACACCACTTTTTTAATCAATATAATTTTATAATGTAGTTGACAACACTTATATTATTTTATAGTGTCGCATTGTTAGTGTTAAAATGTTACATTTAGTTGTGTACAAATAAACAGGATACATCATAAAATTAATTACTTGTGAATTGTGATGTGTCTTTCCTTGAGGTATATATACTTTTTACATGATTTCATAGCACGAACCGTCATTTTTTATATACAAAATTATTTTTGATATGTATTCTTGTGGCGGGAAACTAATGACTGAACGGGATTTACTTTTGGATCGCGGATGCTCTTTGACTATCAATTCATAAGAACTGTGTCCTGCCCGGTACTTCTGTAGATTAACATAAATAAAATAAAATAAATATGCGCTCACGCCCGTAACCCAGAGAGGTAGGCAGAGATCATGGATTTCCATTTGGCGCGATCCTGGCACACCTCTCTCGCTTCTTCTACATTCATACATCTACGCATACAAGCTCGTCGGTTATGGGTGCTCCTTATATCGCCCTTTTTTAACATAATTCTCGTTTTTATTGGGATGACCGTCGGAGGTAAATATAAATGCATAGTACTGGATGTTCAAAGGCGGTTAATTACGACAGTTAAATTTAAAACTTAATATTAAAATAATCAACCTTATTTTCATATTATTTTAAAGTTGACTTATTGCCACAATGTTCCTAGCAAAATAACTATCACCAGATATTCTCTAGAGTTAATTTATACGCAGACTTTTGTTAGTTCCATCTGCAGGTATAAAGGCGTTAAGTAAAATTATGCTTTTGCGATGGCCTGAGAGTGAGTTGCCGGAGGTCTAATTTCAGTCCTGTTTCTTTGCCATCCTTTCCTCATAGGGAGCGGGGCGAATATTGAACGTAGAGGGGATGAACAGGAAAGGAAATATCCTTTTGCATGTCTCTTCCTCTGTCTATTAAAGCTGTGACATGTGTGCAACTGTTTGCTCGTTGAAGATGCCTATGGTAGCGGTCACTTAATGCCAGGTCGCTTGTTCGTTTGCCACCTTCTTCCATAAAAAAATGAACAAGAGAACTTCTAAAAGTAAAGGTATAATACGGCAAGTCTATTAGATTCGTTGTCTCTAGACAGACTATAAACAAAAGTAATACACAACTCAATGTAAAATTATCTATTGTCTTAGACTTTCTACACTTATCTTTTGCTTAACTGATGTTTTAGGCACTTCACTTTTAACATAAAATTTTCTATTCTACGCACCAACTGAAACTACCTTCCTTTTATGTTTGTCAGTATTGCAAAAAAGTCAAAATGATATTTCATTTGAAATTTAAACGTAAAAAGTAAACAAGTTAAACCGAACAATGTCAAATTATTTTCACAGTTATTATATCCTACTCGTTTTTTGCAGGAAACAAATCTTTTTGCTTACACAATGAGCTTTTGCACTTAGGATGCTTCTCAAAACACATGTTAAACAACGCGGGCGGTTGTTACATGTATTATGGGATATGATACGTATATAGTTTATTTTAAATTGCAAAAAACTGCATGCATTCTTAGTTCATTTATTTAATTTGAATTTAATGAATAGAGAGATTCCTAGGAAATTGTGTTATTTATTTTTGTCATAAACATGTTTAGCTCTCGTCAAATTCCTCAACGAAATTTATTGCAACAAACTACCATTATGTAATATGCTTATTAAAATATTTTATTCCGTTATCGTAACCTTAAATACTTATTTGCAGTAATTAAAAACCAAAACAGTTAAAACGGTGGTATTATACCAAATACTTATATTTAATGTAATGTTCACATACTCACATAACGGCGGCACAATCAATGTTCACTAATCGAAAAGCTGAACAACTTTACCGTATATAATTGAATTTCAAAAATGAGATCAAAATGAACAATCAGCGAATATTCATTTGGTGTTCAAAAAAAGTTCAAAAATCTTCCTAATAGGCCTTTCTTGTCAATATTGTCAGAAGATTTTAGAAATAATAATCGCACTTAGATTGGCCACATATTATATGTAGTATAATATGTGGCCAATCACATCGATTTTTGTTAATACGTAGGTAAGCACTAAAGAAGATTTTTTCTAAATTCATCTCCTAAAGTCATAAGGTAGGGGATGAAAATATGTATGGAAAAACTACCCTTGCGAAGCCGGAGCTTTCAATATATTCCGAACTGGGTGAAACATTACTAATACTTTGAAAATGTAATTTAAACTCTTCTTTTAATTTATTTGCTATTTTTCAAAATAAGGCACATTATGATATCATCTAATAATTAATAGTTTAGAAACTTATCGGATGATCTCAGGTAATACTTATTTCCATCATTTTCTTCCAAGTCACTGCGGCGCGATCTGTCGCCGTACGTTACCCAATATAAAGGACCTCCCGTAATGGCGCAGTCAACTTTATGATTGTACTAATTGGCAATATCAAATAAACGTGGAAATACGAAGGCATTAAACTCGGCAAGCAACTATGGCCTGCAGAAGTTTTGATATATAATTAAATTTACAGCTATGATGTGAGCATCGAAAAGTGGAGCTCGAATGTGAACGGATTCAAATGATAGAATACAACTTAATATATGGCTTCTGCACTTGCAGATTGATTTGTATAATGTGATAGAGCAATGTTATTATGCCCCTTAATCTAATCAATATTTTACAACAGTAACTAAATGAACCTAACTTGAAAAAAATTAAATAAATGGTTGTCTGGGTAAAAAGTATTTCGACATTACAAATAGTTTATAGCCTGACATGATGTTATACTATGTTGATTATGTGTCAAAGTAATTGTTATTTGCAACATGAAATATGTGGGTAGTGTTGAATAATAAAGAGACATGCAACAACACATAACAAAACCCAGCGACCGCCCAGCGCAATTTCAGCGCGACATTGTAGGTAAAAATGCATGGTGTCTGTGCTATGAACGTTAAAATGTAATAATTCTTTTAACAGATAATCAATTTTCTGTTTCATAGAACGAGTAAAAGAGGACGCTATTTCACTTGAAAGCATCACTTTTGTTGACGAGACAAAGCTTTCCATTACAGCGTTGCAACTCTCAGTTGGGTATATTCAAAAGGGTAAAATTTAACTTCGCTATGCGTCGCAGTTAAAACGATGGTAAAACTTTATTACTAACG
Organism: Papilio glaucus; assembly: GCA_000931545.1. Classification (NCBI taxonomy): domain Eukaryota; kingdom Metazoa; phylum Arthropoda; class Insecta; order Lepidoptera; family Papilionidae; genus Papilio; species Papilio glaucus. The sequence goes on from JWHW01001086.1 coordinate 265,544, forward strand.
GCACAACTGAGAAGTGAGTTAAGGGTTATTGTTAGTCAGCCGGCGTCGACAAAGCGCGATGCAGAGTTAGCATAAACGAGATGATTTCGAAACGACGCTTCCTGTCTTCGGAGGGTAAAGCCCCCATCTCAAGGTGTCGACTTCACTCCTAAATATTAAACAGATATAATACAAAATCATAAAAATATAAGTAATTCACAATGTCTAGACTGTGAGAGCGAAGTGAGTAATGAAATAAAAAACAAGATTTTATTGTACGTTCATTGGGAGTTCGACCTCTGAAACCGCACATTTAGGGGCTGGTATTTGTATTTGACAGTTAAAAAAACATTGCAAGCTTTAAGCTCTCTAACTTGCACACACCCAAACACTACATTCTAATTTTTTTGTTATTGCTACAATAACGATATGGGCAGCTTTACACTCATGCAGTTAATAATTAATGCAGACCTTTAAAAAGTCGATGTCATCACGTGATATGACCTTCGCTAAGTTATAATTTTGTTCGTGTAGTCAATAAAGATAATATTTAATTTTATCGATACAAATGGACGATCGCGTCTCACCGGTTGATGCGTCCTTTGAGGACTCATGATGCATTTAGGACGGCTATAAAGTGATATTTACGTTTATCACAAGTAATATATATTTACGTATATATATGTTAACTTCAATCGGGCCGCGATATTATATAGAAATAACGAGGGGTCGTATTTAATCGAAAATACAGAATTGGAGCGTAAAATACTTTTAGTACACTTTATCTTAATCGATAAGGTAAACCAGTTGGTTTTAGCTTAATTTTTTGATGATACGACACCGTTGTGGATGGTAAGTTATGGCTGTTATTCTCAGGTTTCGTATTTGATGCAAGTTTTCGTTAATTTGGCAGCTCGATAAAAAAAAATTTTTTGCAATAAAACTTACAGTGCAATACATTATTAAGCTTAACAATAAACATAAATTATAGTATTAAACAAAGCTTTTAATTTGGAATGATAATTAATTATGAATTTTTAAATTATAGTTTAAAATAATCAAAATCAAAATCACTATGGAATTTTAATATGGTGTTAACTTTGTATTTTAAGGTTTTATGATTAAATGCGATTTCTTAGCAATTTTTTATTTACAGATCATTCTACAGCTTTATTTTCTATTTGTTTTTTTTTTATATGTGCCCTTATGTTGTTTTTTTTTTGCTCAACTAATACTTTTATCAAAACAAATCTTTTGAAGAACAATATATCTTTTCAAAAGATATTAAACGGTAACTTTGTATGTGTACATCAAAGTTGGTACTTGACAAGGTACGGTCAGATACCAATAACAGTATTTTATCGCTTGTGTACAAGGCGCGGTTTGAAATGTCGATTTATATGGTCGCTTCTTCGATCTAACAAACATCGGTGTATCTAGAAAGGACCTTGTTAGTTCGCTGTGGGCTCACATAATTCAAAAGTAGGCTGTAATGGTGGCGTTGTGAGACTCATCTGACGGGGTAAAGGGCAAGAAGGGTGGCGGGTAAGGCTGGGGAAGGGGGAATGTCGGAGAGGAAGTGAGGCGCGTGCTCTTACGCCGACACCTTGGCCGGGATTGGAGCGAACCTGTTACTTGTCATTTGACGTACGCCGGCCCGACCACTCCGACCAATGCCTACATTTCCCACGATCCTCGATACCACACAGCCATCGACAGATCTCGAAATTGACAACCACTTGTCTCGCCATTTTTCGATACAAATTTTTTCCTCAATTAACCCGTGGATCGGTTTCAGCCGGCGAATTATTTATTTAATTAAAGGTTACTTTATTAAATGTATAAACAATACTATAACGAGCTACGATTGACTATATAATATTAAAAAGATTTAGCAGGAAATGCAATGTTCATATATATTCTATGTATATATGTGTATAGTAATGAGTTTTGCTTTTTTGAGTGGGTACGCCCTGGGAGAACTTATATCGATCAGATTAGTGGCTTACAAAAAAAGGTTGACTTATGGAGCACCCATAACCGAGAAGCGTGTATGCGTAGATGTATGAATGTAGAAGAAGCGAGAGAAATGTGCCAGGATTGCGCTAAATTGAAATCCATGATCTCTGCCTACCCCTCTGGGTTTCGGGCGTGAGCGCATATTTATTTATTTATTACTACATATTATTACTAACAAAATGAACACCATGGGCTGAAATAAAGTCTTTATTAATATTATTATTATATATCTTTTTAATTTGATGGTAGCCTAATTCATTTTGCTAACAAGATAAGCATCTATGGTATACCTAATATTTGTTGGATTTCTTCTTAACTTCATTAACCATGATGAAAATAAATCATCCACGTTGAAAATTAGATTCAGTCATTTTAAAATAGTCTTCTTCTCTTCAGTATAGTCATGAGTTTGGTATGACATATTTTACTAGCTCATTCATAGGACACTAGGTTCGTTGTTCCACCGACGTAATAAAAAACAAATAGATTGTGGGTTTATTGCGAGCCATCTCAGCGAATGGCTTGCTATTGTGTTATGTTTCGGAGTTGAAAGTATTCCTTGTTTATTTTCCACAACGCAGATAAAATCTAAAGAAGCTTTCGCTATAATAGAGAACGTGGAGGAGGCGAAAGCATCGACACTCGCACAGAACACAGACACATTAAATAAGGATTTAAATACGTTACATGTGCCGAGTCGGCTGTTTCCCCGCAACCCCTGGTTGTACACGCAACACACGGCTAGTAATTACCTTTGAATATTTTATTTTTTTTAAACTATGAGTTATATATTTGTTGTTAAAAAGGTTTAGAATCAGTACGACATTGTCAAGCCTTAATCGACAATCGGGATAAACTGAAATCTTTACCTAAACTTTTCATCTTGTCGTCAATCTCATTAAGTAGATTCACATATGTATTCATACTGTACAATAGACCGAAAATATTCTCAATTAAGTCAAAGTTTAATTATTTTGCTCTAGACCATGACAAAAGATGTTATGTCATACATTACTTATAGTTATTTCCACGTCAAGATTGAATTTTTGTAAATATTGTCGAAAATCAACTTTTTTCTCACATTACCGTATAACATTAGTTCTCCATATAATATACAATTTAACTTCACTTTATCTCACAATTACAATATCTCCAACGAAAGTATTTTTTTATTCAAGCGTACTCGAAACCGAATTTAAAATAGTCGCTAAGTCGATTAGCTATTAACATTTATAAAACTGATTAAGTATAACATTAAAACGTTTGTTGATCGCACTGTAGCAAAACTTTGTCAATCGCAATGTCCGTGTGTCCGTAGCTGTAACACCCTCAGCGGATCTTCGGCAGACGCACAGACACTCAGATCTCATCTGATATTGCGATATAGTTACAATAGTTGTCGTTTAGAGGACAAAACCTTGTTATTTGGACGCCCACGGTCACATTTTACATTGCCGCGGCCGTGTGGATGGGCTCCACAGAGCTATTAAGTTGTAGAAAGACGTGGAGAAACACCTTTTGTTTGAGGTTATTACAATAAATATGCTTTGTAATACTCTACATAGAATGTTGATAGATATAAAACCCATTTCAAATTCTAAAATGCTCTGTATTTTATTCAATCAAAATAAATATTGAATAAACAATTGGACGTTCAAAAAATTGCAGGTTTGTGTGCAAGGTTTTGAAGTAAGTTAAGATGCTTATTTAAAATGAAGTTTTTATAACTTAAAACAATTAAACATAAAGGAAGATCGCATTGCGAACGACACGCCAAAGAAGAGAGATATTGCCTCTAAATATGACTTTATATTTTTATACCATGTTCGTTAGAGGATTTACAATAATCTTATTCGTAAAAACATATATGAAGAAGCAATACATCGAGACACGACGTCCATATAAGTATACTAGAAATTGAAAGTTAAAAAGGATAATCGAGAATAATTAGAGACGTGTAAATTAGACATAAGCTATATTTACGCGTTTCTACGACCTAACAAACCTCACTTGGCCATATAGAGGCGGTAATAAAACACTCGTTGGAGTGTGACATTTGAATCAGTGTCGCTCCAGCATCGCATGCCGAGTGCCACTCGTCGCGACACAGTGGCGTGTGTTATTCTGATTACGTAACTTAAAGTGAAATATTGTGCACGGCATTTCCAAGATCTTTGAAAGAATTTATTACTCCTTTATATGTTCTTTTATGTACTATCATTTACAGTTAATTAACATTTAAAGTACAAATCTTGTGATCAGTTGTGTGATAGATTTTGTATCTAGTATCTATTTTTTTTCCATGTACAGGGCTACATACAGTACATTTAATATAAATTATAATTGTAAGCAGGTTCGATTTTGATTACTGGTTTACACTTTATAACTCCCTTCTGGTCTCTGTTCTCACCATTCCAGATTATTGTCGGAGCGAGAAGAATAGACATTAACAGTGGTAGAGCCCACAACATCTGTTGCACGAATGAGCCGACTCGACCGGTGAAATACCACGACCTCACAGAAGGCAAGAGTGAAGTAGTATGCTTCTGCGTTTCGTCTGATACGATATCCTTTTTTAATAATAAAGGATGGGAAGGGGAAGAGGATTTGACAGGGGGGAGGATGGATAAGGAAATATCCTATTTTATGTTTATCCCGCCCTCTGCCCACTAAGGTCGGGCAACGCTTCCGCATCTCATTAGTATGTTACGGATGCCTGGGGTAGCAGTTCTACAATATCAGGTGAACCACTTGCTCATTTGCCACCTTACTCAAAAACAAGAATATGGCAGATATTGTGTGGTATACTGAATTAAGACATTAAGCCAATTCTGACGGTTCTTGGTACGCGTTGCGCCGGCGCATTATTTCTCGCTATCTGCGCCGGGCAGAGCTCACCGGCCGCGCGTGTTGCCATGTTGTGTCAAATGTTACCCTTTACACAGCCGCCATTTTATTTTTATTGATGTATCGCACGTATTACACGCTCGCTGCATGTTACGTCATAAAAACATTTACTATTTGTTGTTACGTTTTTTTCGTATAGTAAATCGTTTAGATCGCCTGTGTTCTGTTTTTATTTGTTATTGAGTCGATGATCTTTCAATTATGTATCAGCATAGCGTGAAGCTGTCACTTGATTGTCTGTACTCACGAAAATATGTCATAATGAAATGAGTGAACGATACACTGTCGTAGTTCAAAACAAGCTTCCTTTCTATGTTTCTCTTTAAAAACCAGAGGCGATAATATGTTTTATGTGCATGTTTTCGGCAGTGTAAACTCACGGCTACTGTGGAAAAAAGGTATATGGACTCTACAAGCCAAAGACGATGGTTTTAACAATGTCACTTTAAGTATCTCCTTATTCTTTATTTTTAAATTGACAACAATTCTTTTAGGCATCGCAGCGTTAAGCGTTCAATATTATGACAAAAAGGTATGGAGTAGTCAGTCCATAAACATGTCACACTTATTAACACATCCCAAAGCTTCTCTTATCGAAACTTCTCCGAATTCCGTGCTCTTTTCATAACGTATGCTAATGCGGATTGCTTTATATCGTTCAGTTTATACATTCTGGGTTAATATTGATTACTTGATTTCATAGAAATACGTTGCGTGCGGCCTTTTTTTAGAATAAAAGCGCTACTGTATCTGTCTTTGAATATTAATTAGCTGTATTTCAATATTATAGTATATAGTGGGCGATAAGGAGAGTGGTTGGAGGAGGATGTCGAAACCATACGAGAAAGATTACTCCGAAGTGAAGATGTCGAAAAATAATATATTTATTTTGTAAATGGACATTAAAAATCATAATTAGATTAAACTTTTAAAGCTAGATTTAAATGGCATGATCTCAATATACCTACAGCGTAGGTAGCCTTCCCACAAGACGTATGTAAAAGAGCTGGTCTAGGTTACTAAGGTCCATGAAATGGAGGCAACGAGGAGCGGTATCTTTGTGGCGATCCTTGGAGGCCTAAAGGTCATGTCAACTATGATCATCTCATTGACTGATGATAATGAAATCCACATGTCCTAGTATTAGTAGTAGGGCTACTTTTCCGTATCTCCAAGTCGTGGTCTTGAGCTTAAGAGTTGGAACTCTCCAGCATCGGGCGCTTGGAACATCGGAACGTCTAGATCCGCACGCAAAATACGTGCTAGACGTATTTTGCGTGTGGGAGGAATTTGTAGCACTTTAGACAGCCCAGCTCCCCGAAACATAGCATTATTAAACTTGGTTTAACTTACATTACTAATCCATTATAAATTATTTTCTTTAGTAATAGTATAGGCCCCATTCGAATTTCTACCGAATCAATTGATTGTTTTAATTCATCAATTGATATATTTCTTAATTTATATCTAGACTGAGCTCCTATCTGTGATCTGAAACTAGTTTTTTAATATAGATTGGAAGCATTTATGCGTTCCTATCGGTAGCAGGTCGTTGATCCCACGTCTGCGTGTCTCGTATTGGCACTCCGCCTTTTTGTTTTAAATTCGTATCTAATTTATTTAAACGACCTCTAATAATATATTCAAGGTGCTATTGCTCATTCGCCGTTGAGGATGTTCCATCGCTATGTCCACAGCTACCGGGTAAATACTGATTACATATGTATGCTTCATTATTTTTATGATGTCATATTACAATGTTAAGGATGATTAATACATTGAATAATAATGAACTACTGTTTAGGTTGTAGTTGGGAGCTACATTTCCACAACTCCACGACTAGAGCGTATTTTGCGTGTAAGCGGGGACTTAAATCCCTCCGGCCTGCCCAGCTCCTCAAAGAACCCCAGCAACCCTTTAATGTTGCTGGCGATCTCTGTGAGTGATGAGTGATCCCGGTGAGCCAAGATATTTAACCCTATAATCAGATATCGCGGGGCAGTGCAGTAAGACGTGGCCATTCTCTACATTTAATTACTAAAATGGAATAACCTACTTGAGATCCGCCTAATTATTTTTGGCCATGCTTCTCTTGCTTATCTGCACTCTTTTTTGTTGTTCCATAGATCGCAGTGAGTGGATTAACTTCTCCTCATTACCTCCGACCTTAAGTATTCATATGGTAGTGGGACGATAGGTTCTGAGTGGATTGCTCGGCCACCGAAGCCGCTCCGACTAATTCATCCGTTGCATCATTACCTCTTGATCCAATGTGGCGCTTAATCCATTGAAGGGTTATGTATTCTCGGCCCCTACTTCATTGAGTAGATGGCATTTATAAATAAACCATCCAACATTGCCAAGCTTCTTCATTTGAATAATGTAAACATAACAACACTATTAAGAGACGTCCGCGTCAGTAGACGAAACAAACTGTGTAATTTACAGGCGTCATTAAAGGGAAATCTAAAGAGTTATTATCGAGCAGCACCTGCCCAAAAACCAAAGCCAAAGCGACGGCTGAGCATTTCGCGCGATTCGGAATAATTGAAAAACGCACGTCCCGAATGCGCCTCGCATTCTTACAAGACTCTAATAACTCCGATGTCAACGATAGAATCGATTATGAACCTTAACACCCCGCAATAAAGGTTCTTTAAATAAAATAGTATTCGACGCGCGAAGCACGCTCGACGTAGTTTTTTCTGACACATCTTCACAGAAATGCCGATCGTTTACTACGGACGACACGATAACGACACGCAACAATTCCGAGATATTTGTCTTATTCCACAACACACGGTTATACGACGATGATGAAGCTGTCTCAATTTATTACAAGCACTTTCAGTTTCAATTCGTTTTATTTTGGCACAACTCTGCAGAAAATATACTTTCCCAAACATTCCGCTATACCTAGCGGTATCCCAATTAGCACCTGAATTTATTGTACTATGCACATTACTTGCTCGAAACTACAACTACTACTTAGAAGAAGCGAAAGAGGGCTCCAAATGGAAAACCGTGATCTCTGCCTACCTCTCTGGGTTACGGGTGTCAGCGCATATTTTTTTAATGAACAGTTAATAAAACTATTGTACTTGTTACTAATGTATCTTCTTATTAAAATAATGTAATAAAACTATCATAAAAATAATAAATTCTCAAATTTATTGTTTGGTATTGAAATAAAATCCCTCTCTATAAGTAACTAATCTCCTCAAAGTATTAAGCGTGACAATGGTCCTTCTACAACGAAAACAAATCAGCGATTTCTGTATGATGATGTGAAATTAAAAGAAAATCATTATTTTATTGTTAACCGCTTCCAGTCGAATAAACATAAGATCGTCTACTTGGCTCTGATTAAAACAAAAGCAATAAAATCTTGAACACTAAACGGCTTTATTGTGTATCGCAAAAACCTGGATGGGATTCTACATTCTCGAGGTAGCTTAGATCGCGTGTAATTTATATCTTATCTTAGTTTCATTTTGAAACCTTTGGCCAATAACATAGAGTTTGTTTTAAATTGTTGCGCATCGGCGTGTAGATTTACTTCGAAAAGAATGTCATATTACACGATATCGAATTAATTCCGTACGTCTTTACAATTGTCCGGTCATACTAAGCTTTATAACATCACAAGGCAAAGATAATATATGTTACAGAGACAACTATGCGTAAATGATGTCCTCGATAAGTCAAAGATACATAAGGAATACAAATGCTGTTTAGTCTCTTACGTATTGATAGCTCTATTGTTTAACTACACTGTGTTCTGTTGGCGTGACTAATGAAGCAATTGTATCGAACAAAAAACCTATTAGAATTTTCAATGAGTTACACTGTCTTCCCTTCTTTATGGACCCGTTAATCGGGTGAAGTACATACAGTAATACAGCCTCCTCGTGTAGTAAAGCCTTAGAGAGTTCTTTAAATTATGAAACCAATAACACCAGTGGGACATATTATCTTTGTTTAGAGGGATATTTAGGTTAGTAATGTAGCGACGCGTATTTATTAAGGAATATGTCTGATACAGAAAAACATGCGTCCGTTAAAAAAAAATAATTAGACGGTACAAAAACGATTCATATAATACTCTCCTATTTATTGTGTTAACATTAGCGAAATTGAATATTTGTTGGTGTGGCGTGTTAGCACAATTTAGTATCAGCCTTAATTTGTGTAAACAGATCGCTCTGTCGCTACTTGCTCTGTGCTTCGATTTATGAAAATCGCCTCAATAGGAGCATGCTCAGTGCTCTTGCCTGTGTGTAGACCCTCTTAGTGCTATTACGGAATCCGTTTATTGGCCAATCAAAGACTGGTTTAAGATAAAACAACTGGGGAGTCTAGTTTCCAGTGAGCGTTCACTTTACATCTACGTATTGCAGTGGGTCCCGTTGCTGTTCGATTGAAATGCTGTGAGCACGTAACGCATATTACGTAACATCGCAAATGTCAAATATATGTAACTTTTTAATTTATTAAAGGACAAAGGCATTCTGCATATAAGTCCATCTTGACACTATACATACATTGAAATCGGTATGTAACAGAGATACTACTAGAGCCCCTGCTTTGCAAGAGTTCTACAAGAAAATTCTATCCACAACTTTATACTTATTTTAGTGCTCGCTTAAATAATTGTATAAAATTTCAAGCCCAAGGCCCAGTAGTTTGAGCTGTGATATATCAGTCAATAAGTTTCTAAAAATTATTAAGATATGTTTGTAAGGTGATCGTGCCCGATGTCGCCCGGGTATCAATGAGTTGTTAAGATATAATATTTTTCTAACAAACATTCTTTGTTTTCAGGTATGGATTATTGATTTCTAAAATCCAGATTCAATCCTTAATTATAGGTAAGAAAATACTTTCTCAGTGCATGCATTTTTGTGATACAAATTATTTATTTTTTTATTAAAAAGCTAATAAAAATTATAAATCTGCAAAGTTTCAATCAATGCACCGTGCTTAGTGTTAGTTAGGCGTAGGGATGAATTTTATGTATAGTTCATATAAAGTCAAAACGTTTCAAATGTTTGTAAGTCAACACGTAATAGATGATTGATCAATGCTTTCTTACCGTGTTCTCTACGCTTAAAAAATATAAAAAAAAACTAATATTTTTTTTCTAAATATTCATATCGTATGTTTCTGTGTCGGATCGGCGCACAAAAGAAAATCATTTATTCCATTCAACACGGTGCCAGCACGATCATTTGTCTCTCTTTTTTCTCGTTTGATATGGTAATGATAGATAGAGATAGGCTAAAGTCCCACTCGTTTGACGACGCCGTAGGAGCGTGTTGAAATACTTACAAGGGATTTGGATTAAAACTCGTAGACCAGCTTGTTGTAGCGTTAGCAAAGAAAACGTTTGTTATTGTACTATTCATTTAATAAGATAACCTACGTCCATTGACTTAATGTACGGTATTTTAACCTATAACTATATAATATTAATCGTAACAATTATGTTATATAGAGTACACTCAAATAAAATAAATCTGCGTAGAGCCGTGCTTACAGCTTCCAATTTAAGACACAAGGTGAACCATACTATTAACTTTGATCATCAACAGAAAACTTTCAAACCAAAATAAATATTTTTATTCTAACTATGATAGCTGTCTCTGATCGTCCCTGCAACATCAAATAAGATCTTTACTGTTATAAATGTCTTTATGACTAAGCGTGTATACCTTAATTAGCAAATATCATTAGGAATCAAGCCTCAATAAGAAATATAGTCAGTGTCACTTTTTATTTAGAGAAATAAAATTAATATATAATTTTTTGCTGACCTTCCTTTCCCCTGTTTCGGGGCATGGTAATTAGATTCTTTTTTGTTTCGCTTTTGTACATAGTTGAGAGATAGTGTTAAGTTCTTTCTATGCCAGCCGTACCGTAAGTTCCCGACTCTAATACCCAAAGTGGGAACTGTCACAATGGATTGTATTTAACATAGCGCTATCAGCATGCCATCGGATGACATTATGCGCTGATAACTATAATGATCGATTGAGTCCTGTTAGAGTTTTAGTACTGATAAAAGACACAGCTCGTGACTCAATGACGGGCCGGTTGGCGTGGTTAGTAAGATACTTGCTTATCACGCCGCAGGTAGTGGGTTCGATTCCCAACCAGGACAGACACTTGTGTGTATGAATATGTCCATGTTCGTCCTGAGTCTGGGTGTAAATATCTATTTAAGTATGTATTTATAAAAGAAAAGTAGTTTAGTATATAAGTTATCTGGTTTCCATATTACAAACTCAGCTTACTTTGGGATCAGATGGCCGAGTGTAATAATGTCCCAGGATATTTTTAATAGGTGTACTCGAATGAAAGCTCTAAAAACTGAGTTTGATTGTTATTCTGTAGCAGTTATTAACATTAATGTTTTTCAGTTATGATATTGCTTTTTTAGGACCTTATGTAATATAATGATTTTATTTTCTTTCTTTTTTGGTTATTGGTTTCTCATGAAACTAATTATTTATTTTATTCCCATCAAATTTGATCTATTCGTTTCTTATAACCAATCTACTAGAAAATTTAGATAATTTTATATTCATTTTTTTATCCTTGTTTAGTCTTCTTCAAAGGCAAATTTAATGCAACCTATGAATTTCTCTATATTTTCTTATTAGTTTTTAGTTTAAACATAAAACACGATAACAATAGATGTATTTCGGTTTTGATTTTCTATGGAATAATATTGCACCATTTTCACCACCTTAGAGGTATAAATTTACAATAATCTTTTCTAGTTTACAAAATAAAAGAAAATGTTGTGTACAATTTCACGTTCTTAGTTAGTTTGACTGTTATAGTTATGTTTCTTAAGTTTTTTACCGTATTTAGATGTTTGAGTATTTTTATTAATAAAAAACAATGGTCCAGAAAAACCAAATAATTATGATATGAATATTCATTGAACATTCGATATGGAACCTGGAAAGTTTTATGTGACTACCGGAGAGTTCGTTCTTTTGCTGTGTGCAATCCAAAAAAAACTGATTTGAATACGGTCGGAGCATTCGCTGCAACGGGTGGATATCTACAATAAAATCCGGCACGCAACACATCAAAGCCCAACAAAGGGCTTGAAAATAAAAGCTACGAACAAACTGAAGCGCAAACATTCGTACCTTTTCATAAATCTGCTCTTTTTTTTCGTTCATAAACACCCCTATTCTGAACGCCGCTCGCTTCCTTTTTAAGTTTTTTTATTGAGTTCACACTCCGTAGAACAAAAGCGAACAAAACAGACCGACGCCGCTAGCGACACCTGACGAAGTGAGAACGAAATGTGATACTCGATCTAACGACGCTATTTGGAATGTGCCCCTTAAAACTATTTACAATAAAGCTCAATTTGTCGTGTACGTAAAACTTAATTTCATCCTTCAACTTGCATATGAATTTCGACCGTAAAATTGTAAGTTAGAGATGAATTTGCATAAACAACGCATCGTTATTAAGATTCAGGGCGTACGTGATATCGTCTGCCTTTCGCCAAGTAGTTTTGTATTGGAATAATTTTATAGTTATTACATGTTATTAGGACGATATCGCTAGAATGTTTAGAGGGCAGGGTTCGACGAGAAAGAACTTAGAATTCAACTGATAAAGTAACCGACGCGATGTTCGAGAGACACGGGAATTTATTGCGGCATCGCTTTGCATTCGTGAACAATGCAAGTATAATAAACTAAGGTATTGTGGAACCAAAATGCGGCCTATAAGTATTTCTCAACGATAAAAGTTGAAAACATATAAAATCTATTGCATATCCCTTTCAGTTACATACTATTTTGCTTTAATTAAAACGCTTCTCTATAAAAAATATATAATAGAAAATGACTAACGAGCAAGCGGTCCACCCATAGGCATCTAGGCAACAAGCGGATCTAGGAACAAGAGGAGAGGACAAACAGAAAAAATAATATTTCCTTTTGCTATTTCTCCCCTCCCGGATTAAATTCCCCCCCACCCCCATTTCAAACCCTTTCCATATTAGAAATAGATGGGAAGGGGAAGTGGAGCAGAATTAGGCCTCCAGGACCTCACTCGCCAGACGAAACTCAGAATACTTCTACTTCACGCCTGTCTTCTGTCAGGTAGTGGTATTTCACCAGTCGAGCCGATCCATTCGTACAGCAGATGTTGTAAGCGCAAGCTCTACCACTGCATGTTCTACCAACGAAATTGTAGAAAATCTTTAGATTATTTAGTTATTATAAAAGAGAAACAGATTAATGATTAAAAATAATTACTTTTTCGCCGATTAAAAATCTTAATCGCCGGTAAAAAATGTACAATCGCCAATCGATAGAAATAGCACTTTATGATCAGATTGAAAGTCTGATATTTAACCACTGAGTTTGAATGTAACTTACACTGGTAACATACTTCATTAAGTCGACAGATATTTCTTTTTAGTCTTCGCGTAACATTACAAAATGTAACACTGTAACTCATAACCAGCGCAAGATGGAAACTTACTCAAAAGTTTGTGCTTTGCCTTCTATCCATAATTTATATTATATTAATAATAATTCGGTCCCCGCCATTACCGTTTTATTCTGATCGACCAGCCTTGCGTTATCGTTTGAATTGCCTCGTCGGTCTCTCGCCGGCTGCGGATGAAAGAATTTAACGTATCATAATATTCTTGTCTCTTAAAGAGCATAAAATCAGCAACCGAACAGGGCCGTTGACCTCCGGCCACTAATTCTGTGCAATAACGACTGCTCCTCATCTTAATTACTATTTTTCGAGGATTTTTACTGAGTCGCTTTTAATTTGTAATGGAATCGCATATCTTTTACATTAATAAGGTATCCGGTGGTTGGACATTATTCGATTTAATACGTATATTTCGTCAAAACCCTTTCGTGTTATTTTTTTTTAGTTTATCGACATGGACTAGTTTTTTATTTATATACTTCTACTATAATGGCCATTAGAAAGCCCTTTTTATGATTACTTTGATAACTTTTACCATTCAATGAGTTAGAAGTTATGTAATTTAAACAACAAAAATACTCGACTGACTGTATCGATTGCCTTTATTCATTAGATCATCATGTATTGACTATGGCACTCCTATGACTATGGGAGAAGACGAATCTAATAATACCTTTCTCGCCAAATCCTTCAAGGCGTTTGGGGTACAGGGTGGATAAAAAAATAACTTTTGATATTTCTAGCGTGTTTTAGACTATAATGGGACATTATTCACACACGGCCATCTGATCCCAAACTAAGCAAAGCTATGGTAGCCAGATAACTGATATACTACACTACTTTTCTTTTGTAAATATGTACTTAAATAGATAATTACACCCAGACTCAGGACAAACAGACATTTTTATGCACACAAATGAGTATATATGAAAATAAAATTACAGAAGTCGCGTATACAGTAATTATATGTCAATGTATAAAAGTTCGACACCGGACTGAATATCAATTTTTTCTCTTATTATCGCCGCCTTAACCGATTAGACGGACATTTAACGTCAATTTTAGTTAAATAAAGCCTTGTAAAAAAACTCATAAAAGGAGATAATTAATAATCATTGGGAATACAACTGCGAACTACAACATGTAGTTACAGTGAAGAGTAACTTTCAAAGCTTACTTTAAATCGCAAAAAACGACCTATTTTTAATATAACGCAAGTCGAAAAAAATATCTGTCCGATATTTAAAAAACTGAACGGAGCTCGTCCCTAAATTTGTTTTGTAATTTTCGTGTCCAATCTTTTGTCTGTCCACATTGTTCGGACCTCATCTCCGACACTTCGCTTCGCCGCTGAGAGTCACTCTCCACCAAATCCGTAACTAATGGCGGTCGAAGTAGTTCCCCAATCTATTTCACAGACCTCCTCATAATGGAAATTGATAATCTTAAATTTGTGCCTTGTAAATTTGACTCGCTTTCTACAACTTCCATATAAACGAATAGAATACGTGCCTATCTTAAAATGAAATCTAAAATCTTAACTTTTTATATTCCACGAAGCGATGAGGCAAGCTTTAATCATTGCAAAATATTTTTATCAAGGTTTTTGAAACACAAAATTCCGTTTCATAAGAAGAAACTGACTGTGATATATCAACGAACAGCCCAAACTACTGAACGTAGACCTGGAAATATTGCAAAGAGTTTTACGTAGGCAAGCACTGATATTTCTAAAGTCATCCCCTAAAGATCGAAAGAAGGGGATAAAACTTTGTATGGAGAAGCCGGGGCGGGTCGGTGGTTTTGTATAAATGAAATAATTTAAATAAATGTTTGTCTCAAAAGAATGTTCATCGACGTGACCTTTATAACATTCAGTCTAAACTAAAAGTCTTGTAGGTGTGTAATTAATTTGATAATCATAGGAGCGATGTCTCCGATCTCGTATAATCATTGCATTATTAAAATAAATTAACAATTTTAGACAATTCTCTGCACACATTACAAATCGTCACTGCGGTTGGTAATGCTTACGGAATTCACATTAAAGCGAACTCGTTACGTAAATTCTTCAATATCTCGATCTAACGCTGCTCAAGTTTATGCCAACGTTTCGCAAAACCATTATCGAGCGTCGATGGTTAAAGATGAAATGATTAATACAGAATACGTTAAACAAATTTCTCAGCATTCGAGTCACATAAAATAAATTATCAGAAGATTTTATAGCCGTCCTACCGTTTAACAGTCTAATGTGATATATCATCAAAACAGCTATGTGTTTTCTGTGTTGTGAATTAATTAGTGATTTGAGTTTGTTAAGAATTAAATAAATAAGCACCGACCGACCGACTCTAGTTAACATCCGGGAATACCTTCCTCACAATTCTTCCATACATAACACACGTTGGTTTTGATTACTCTCAATAGCACCAATTTGGTCGATATAAGCTTTTTTATGACGTTTCAATACCAACATTTTGCCCAGTCACTTTTACACAATTAATCCCTTCAATAAGTCCAAATCAGCCATGCCCTACTATCTCAATTTTAGTTATTTTAGCCACAAATTTTCTTTTCAACTCTGAATCTTACCTTATCATTCAGACTGACTCCTTTTATGAATGTAAAGATTTTCCCAGTGAATTTTGAAAGATAATGAAAGTCAAGGAATGTAGTGTTGAGTTGTAAACAAGTTAATGAATGTTAAAATATTTTCGTTTTCTTTTCATGAATGAAATGATTTAAGGGTACGAGATTATTATAGCATGGGGTTTCCTTTCAGAAAGGCGTCAATTAAACCGTGCGAGTGCAATTAACGTGAAGGGAATGTCGCGATGCGATGGTATCTCGTGACCCGGCCGCGGGGCTATCGGGCGCGGGTTCGAATCCCTTGCTACCGTTCGTTGAATGCGGTATTCGTGATTTATCGCGTGCTCCGTCCGCCTCGGCTGGGTTAATTGAAGACTCTTTGTTCGCTCCTGATATTCCGTGCTTTACGTTTCCTGATCCAGCTAATTGTGATGACATGGGTCAAGAACACTTCCACGTTGTTATGTTATTTACCAGTACAGCCACGCAATAAGCATTGTAGTTTCGATGCTCAATACTACGAGTATGTTTCTATTGTTGCTGTAGATTTTAATATCAAATATCGTATTAAAATTGCCCCAAAATCTTTATTTTTATATCCAGTTTAAATATATATCAACTTTATAGATCATAATGAACGTTGTTGGTGATTTGTTTTGCCTACAATGATACTGTTAATTTTCTTGCAATGATGACCTGTCGAAGAGTGCGGGAAGGGGCCTGTTTTAAGTGTGAAAAATACCGATAAAAAGTTAGTGTACATGATTCCAGATTTAAATTCAATTACAATGTAATAATATACTAGCGGTTTCCTTTTGGAGTTCATACAAAAACTAGATTGATCCTGACAGCGCGGCGATGTATGAAGACAAGTGTACGTATGTGACAGTAATAAACAGTAGCTTACAGATGGTCGTGAAATATTAGACAAAATCCAATTAAAAACTTCCTCCGTATTCCCGTCTCGTTGATGTTATTAATTTATACGAGACAACTCCTCGAAACCCGCAATAAATAGGATTGCAGACGGATGAAAGTCCGCGTACATCCCATAAATATTACCTACCAACTTTAATAAGCGTCTTAAATCTCTTTCACGTCACTCGAAATTCAACTCTGTCCCAATGAACGAAATCATATAATCGAACGGCAGTCTTACGTCTCCTACTGCTTAGATAAATAAACCGAACCAAGACAATGCTCTGTCCTTTTTGGAGACAAGTGAAAAGTCCCGCTTTTGGGGATTTAATTCGCGAAATCCCGCGGCGGTCGCTCCGCAATGGCGAATGGTACGGGGGTTGACACTGACGAATGCGACCGGGTATATAGGCTAGTTTGTTTTTTTATTCTGTCGCGGTATTCTGAGACTTATACGTATTGTTGAAGGGAACAACATTTTGGGTAGCTTAATAATCAATACGCACTACGGAATCACTGATACTATAATACATACAATGTGCTGCTTATAAGGATTAACCAATTTATGATTTAAATTGTTGTAGTAAATTATTATAAGGTAGGTAATTTTAACAGCTGTATTGCCCACAACCGCATGTGTTGCACGAATGAAATGATGGGAAGGGAAAGAGGATTTGATGCCTGCCCTCCTCTGCCCATTAAACTTAGGCAATGCAACTGCAGCTCTAGCTTAGTGCAAATGCCTGTAGTTAGCGGTCATTTAATATTAGGTGAACCACTTGCTCGTTTCCAGCTTCTTCTATAAAAAATTCACAAATTTATAATGTACGTTAAACTTTGTTTATTTAAAAAATTTAAAATAAATACTTACCTTATGGACCAACAACGGTATTTTCGATTTTGATTTTAAAATAATTTGCTTGTTGCAAGTTTGTATAAATACTTAAATTTTAATGTTAGCATAATCTTCGTGTAGTCTTAAAATGGACGTTCGGCGCCGACTTTACCTGTCCTTATACTTGGAAATGCTTGTGGTACCTTCGTGCACGATACAGTTGTACGGACATATATTTATGTATACATTTTATTTACATGAATTGAAATATACGGTTTTCATTTTATAAATATTCTTCAAAAGACTCTTAGTGTTTTAAATATTATTCACCCAAATATCAAAGAGTAATGCCCGTTTGATAAATTTATTAACTTAAGCTTGTGAAATATACACTCCCAAATATGATTGGTAGGTACATAGATCTGGCTGACCCTACAAAATTAAAAAAGCTTCTCAATTAATTTAGTTCCAATAAGACTTTTCAACACGAGTGTACACCAGTGATAGCCGTTACGGATAACACGAGTTATCTGATTGGCTGAGCCAATATTTTGCTTGAATTATGTTATTGGCTGGCAACCAGATCCCAATGCGAATGTTCATTGTTCACGAGCCGAAACATGGCCAAATGAATATAATAATTATCCATACTATCGTAATTGTATTGTTTATTTAATGTCGGTACTTCGGCTGGCGATTTATTCATTATTGTTGCGAGTTTGCTGAGTTTATTTTACGTAAGATAAACCCAGTCGCCTGATGTGAATGTCTATACGTCAGAATCACTGTTTGAATTCAGACACCATCAATAGAATTACCTGTCTTGAAATCAATAGAATGTCTTTTTGAGTTTTATGTATAGAAATTTATACAGTTTTTTTTAATGCATCGATCCACCGATTTGCTTAATGTTTCTATAAATACTTTCAATACAATTGTCTTGTTTAGATAGAGGGGAGAGATTTTTGTAATTATGATTCAAGATTATATCGGCTACAAGACGGTTTTTGCGTCCACTTTTTCTTGTAAGCCTCACTATGTAATGACGTAGGTACAAATCAAGTAATTCATTTAGAGATAGTTATGTGGGTCTTTGAGCTGTAACTTATTAACTAGATATTTAGCGCTTTGCATTGTGAATAAAAACAATATAAGCGACAATTCGTACTTATTCTTTTCATTAAGAAATGCCTACACTACACAGCACACTCAATGATATTTATCAAATCGAAAATGACTTCATTAATAAAGGTAACACAACAAACAAGAACACTAGTAGCTTGTTACCAGTAATCGGACACAACGCGGGCAAGCAATTGCTCCAAATACCTTTCGTATCGATTTACACACGAGACGCACGTATGCATGCGGAGTGAATTTACAAAAATGCCTCATCACACCCCATTATGGAACAATAAGCGGAATCTGCGAGCAAAAACGACTCGAGAACGTCGGAATCGCCGGTCGCATAAGACGTTCTGGTTCTGTTAGAGATGGCAATAAGTAGCGAGCGTTTATTCCGAATGCCGGCCGGACTCGGAATTATCAGTGGACGAATCGAAAAGGCCCTCACTGTGTCGATGCGAAAAAAAGCAACGCGAGAAACCGAACGGTGGACAAGAAATTATGATACTACCAAATACGCGTTGAAAAAGTCGATTGTGTTATATAGCTGCGTGTGCGACTGTACCGAGCGTCGAGCCAATTATACTACCAGCGGCCTCCTTGACGCAGTTCGAAGACGCAGTTATATTGTAAGATGCAATTTTCTATTAATATATCATAAAGATCATTAAAATATATGTTTATTGTGAATTTTTCATTTGCTTTTTTAAGTCAACTAATAATTTTTGATATCCTACTTGAATTTAATTTACCTCTATAAAACAAACGTTTATGTTTGAATTTGATTAAAACTATGAAGTAGCAGTTTCTCTTATATTACGATAATTGTCTAATGTGTCTTTAAAAGGATTATTGAAGGATTGTTGAAGACCTATTATACCAGTACGATATTATTCAAAACGTTTATCATCTTATTCTTGCAAACGTTAAAAACATTTAAATCAGGGCAGCGCCTTACCAGTGAGGAGACATGCGCATCTCTAATATCCCGTCCCCCACTGACCGCGCAAAACACCTCATTAAACTAATTAGCTCTAAAAAATCCGAAGACAACGTCTATCAGGCTCCTGCGCAATTCCGGGTACGGAGTGGCTCGCGCCCTATCAAGATGGCCGGCCGGGTTGCACTAATGAAAAGCACCTTGTACGCTTTATTAACTCTAATGTATGCAGCCGATGGGCTAGGAGATTATGCGCTAAATGTCAACGTGTGTTTACTTGCATTTGGGCTTAGAAACGCGCCCTTTGTTGTCCACCTTCGTGTCGGGATCAGTTTTTTTTTTATTTTACTGCACTAAAATATTCAACACTGTCAGGTATTTATTTTATGTCGATGAAAGGAATTGTTGTGAAGGTAATGAATTATTTTGTGACATTGGTAGAACGTATTGTCGCCTGACTTATTCAAAAATAGTAATATTATAAACATATTGCATTTAATTAAATCTATGTGGTACGTAGAATAATATTAGTGTTCACATACTTGTATATGGAAATATGTGTTCTTTGCCTGAGAAATTGTAAAGAAATTGATCGATTCTAACTACACTACTAATCGAGCGGAATGAAGAAATCGAGGCGATGGTTTGCTCGTCTCCGGCAAGTTTACATCAAGACTTTAAGCGCGAGTCTTAGGCCGCGCCTCCAGTAGCGAAGGCTCCAAGGCGAAGTGCCGCAATAAATCTCGCTTTTATGTGAAAAGCAACTAGCAGCAACTACTCCTGAATTTAGCCGTTTTATACCTGAGATCAATGTTTTAATAGATATTTCATAAACTTAAAAGTGATCGATAATATTCCGGCAACTTTCAATATTATTAGTTATAAAGCTACTATTTGACTGTGACCTGATGATATATTTGCGTGATGATAAAAGTGTCATTTGGTTTAACAAGATATACCTCTGTCGTGCAAGTTAACGTAATTTTTCAGAATAAATTATTTTAGATAAGTTTAAAAAATCACTTAAGCTAATAAGTTAAAGTTTTCGTACTGTTTTATATAATGCATAATTCTTGAAGAATACTTACACACATGAAAAATAATAGGGGATAAATACGCTTTCATGCTAGACGGAAGTTAGGTATAATCTTAAAACGACACTAGGTAAAATTACAGACAGCTCTAGATAGCGGGCTGTGATTGAAAGTTTCAATTAATGTAGGTGTTTAAACTACCGGTGTGCGTATCTGATGCCTTAAATAGCAATCATTAAAGGCCCCACGGCTTTTATTGATATTCATGCGCATTATTCTAGATACGCAGCAATCCAGCATGCAATCAACAGAGATTATCAGCAAGAACTATCAACTCAGATAAAACACTTTAAAAATCAATTTACTTTTAATGTTTAAAAAACAAACTAAATCTACATCGAAGGAGAAGTGTTGGCGCAATTCTAAAATGACAACGTTTTTTCCTTCTGACCGCATTGACAAATTGCAGTCGTCGGCGGCGCATCATCTCGGATTGACCGACAAAAACCAGAATAGTGAGAAGGAAATGATGCCATTAGTGGATCCTTTTAACGCATGCTAGCACTTGTAGCTTGTACACGGATGATATAGAGGGAGCGAGGCTCCGTCCGGCCAACACTTCTACTCCGTTCGTTTAAAATTCAAATAATTAACACGGAAAAGCTCTATCGTCTGTTATCTTGTTTTTATTTCTTTTCGTTATCTTCTCGAATTCGGTTACGATATTAGATATTGTACACACTTTTAGGATAGTCGTGTAGAGAGTGTAGTCAATGGTCGTTTAACTTTCCATAATAATAAATAGATCAGTCTATTAAAAAGCTTTCTCTAAGCCGCATTATTTTCAACTTAAACCTTTTAATGTGGAATGCATAATCGTTAACGACTTTTGTCTGTCTGTCCAGCGCATCTCGAGGTTCAATTTGCTGTACTTAATCCTAATTCTACTTTTTATAATGTGGAATCGTATTAGCTCCACTAACTGTTATATAGCTACTCTAATTTCGATTTCCTGAAACAATTATAATAAAAACAATTAAGTGAAATATAAAGTTTGGCATATTTAAAATTTTCTTTATTGTATATATTATTTAGAACCTTAATTTATAGACAGCAGCAAACCATTGGTTTACATATTACAGATTAGTATTGTTTTCAACGACTTTCTCATTCGTATTAACTTGGAAAACAAATATGAATTGATAAATCCTGAAAATTGACAGTGACACTTTATTTCTTTGCCCAAAAGTGACCAAAAAGGATCTCATCGATGTCGCTAATTTAATTTATACGACTTCTGACATCGTATACTTTTTTCCCCGGGTCGTGCTAACGCCCTGTCGCGTTTTACCTTTTCGTTCAGTACCATGTGGTCTTTATTCTCCAGCCTTTTAAAAGATTATTATCGTTAGTCATTTAAATGAGTGAAATTTTTAAACGCTTTTCGAGGAACTTTAGTTAATTTTCGATCTTTATGATTTGTATGTTAATAAACTTATTTTTTTTCGGTTATAACTAAAATTTTGATGTTTTTAGAGGTCAATGAACTATTTGTTGTAATACGTCAGTTGGTATTTTATTATTGGTTGTAAATTTATAAGACAGGACCCGTTTATGTGACTGGGACGAGGCCGTAAAATGAAGCTGTAAAATGTATGCCGATGACTTTTTATGCGAACTCCAATAATTATAATTTTGACTCTAGTCGGGATCGCAATGTAGTTGGGTGGTCTGAATTGAAACAGAAACGATCGCAGAGACATAATTGATCGATCTGCGATCGTTTAATTATGTTTTTTGTATGTTATGAATAAAAAAAAATTGTAGTTAAATCGTAATTTAAGGTTAGGCTTGCGTACGTTTATTTTATTATTTATAATGGATTTTTATTAAAACCTCAATAGAACAGTCGGATCTTATTTGAAGAATCTGGAATTTGACCCGTCATCTTCAACACTCAATAACAAACACCTTAAACTCAGTTATCAGTTAGTTAACAGTTATTAGTGATTTGTTGGTATATCGACAACCCGCTATCTAATAAAGCTTCTATTAATTACTTATATACAATTACCTAATTTAATAACTAACATATACATTGTCAACAATCGATAAAATGTCTTTCCCTTAAATTCTGTTCAAACTTTGTTTCTTTGTTTGGGCAAGGAGAAACAATCCACAACGAAAGCCGTGTAAACGCGTTATTTCGCACGTTGACATGTTAAAACACAGACGCAAATTAAAGTGAACACAATGCGAAGTAATTACCGTGGCAAATAATAAGTGCAAGTTACAGCCCCTCCACTTTTACCGTCGTCTACCCTCCCTCTGGCAAAGCTCCCGACTCTGCACCCGCTCCCGAAGGTAATAAATAATAAACACAATTTCTTACAATAGAAAAGCATAAACTAAAAAATGTCAACAAAGCCTTTCGAGAGCACGTACACGCAACAATAAGCTTGCACCACCCATAATCTTTATTACATGGACATTAAGTTTCAAAATGGTATACTACAACCATATTAGAGGTTGGCCATCGTAAACGGCTAAGAGTCTCGAGGTGTACTATTGCGGCTTTTAAAATATTTTCTTCGAAAGTAATTTGTTTGTTGTGCGCAGAAAATAGATCGAAAAGACCTCGCAATGGACCAACGATTGCTGGTATTATTGTTTTTATGCGCACCAATGTTACCAGTATATTGAAAAAAAATAACCAAGTCAACTTCACTTTAATGTTCTGTAATGTTATCGGGCGTTACTACTCAGTCACAATAATATAAAGTATTAATTTAAATCGAAACATATACAATGAAATAACGAGGAGTAGCAGTAGTAGAGTAGTAAGTTCTTTCTACATTTCAAACTTTAGTCATTCACTTGTCGATATTAGATTGCCAAATGAAAAATTATTATAGCAAATATGTATGTATTTTCACATGTATGCTTCATTTATGAAAGTCCATGGACTTTTCAGTTTTATTATGCGTGCATGCGTGCACGCTTAAATGCTTTCGAAGGCATATAATTCGCACAACGTACAATGCACATCGACTCGTATAAGATCAACGTCACAATGAGTAAAATTAAGTCATACAAATCAATTCAAGATTTCAAATCCTTCCTAATACCATATCGCTATAAGGCTTACCGCCAAAACGGGTGCAGCCTCCGCCCGTGTAGATGTCGCATTGCAACTGGACGGTGCGGGCATTCCGCAGAATTTCCAATTACTGCCATATCGGGCCGCCGGCTATTGTGCTCTACCGACCGCTCGCTTACTTAGACGACGGCCCGCCTCTGAGTATAGTCATAACATCAAAATTTTGCTGTGTGCTTTATAAATTTGTATAATTCGAAACCTTATATGTTTTATTAGGTGGTGGCTTCTTTGCTAAACTTACAAGTTGTAATAACTATTTATTATAAATCAATTACGAATAGTTTATAACTTGAATATTCTTCCACAGGTGACTTACAAGGCAACCAATGTCAAATACCCCTTTAGTATTTACCAATACCATATCGTTGTTCGACTATGTTGGGCATCAACCTATGGACAACAGCTGGGCTTGGGCCATCTCTCAAACATGTGACTCCATAAAGTCTTCCTTTGTCACACCTCTAATTGACCGATACTTAAGCAAGATACAACAAAGGTGATAGTGTTAGTAACTGTTCCCTGCATCAGTTCTTGTAAATGTGTCTAAAAGACTTTCTAGGAGAGCGTATTACCTCCTTAAATACCGGCAACGTGCTTGCGTAAAGAGGTGATCAATTAACATTCTCGATTGCCCCTTGTCCCTTATACGGGATCTTGTTAATAGGCTTGCTGTAAGCGTAGCGAGTACTATCTCTGTCTGTCCCATTTGGGCTAAAAAGACGTGAGAAAGAAGAGAAGAAAAGAGGTTTAATTATAAACAAATAAGCATGACTACTGCTTTTATTTCTTTACTAAAGGACTTAATTTTATAGGTGTTACGTAAAGAATTATAAATTCTGTTATACTCTAAAAATAAAAGTCAATGCGAAATCGAACATCCACCCTTTCTAGACCTAACACCATATTTCCCACTCGGAGCGACCGCTAAGCCCCTAGGCGTGACTCTTACCATTCAGCGGGCGCCATATTTGGTGCCACTTGGTGCCCATTTAGTGCCTAGTGACAATTAAAGCCACCGAGGTGGCTCGCTGGAATCACGAGCGCTTATTAGCATGTTCGGTTTCACTTTATTTATCGTCCCGCAATACTGTATGCGTAGCTCGAATCAGTTTATTCCAGATAATACCAGTTCCAGTAGTAGTCCTAATAATGGCCAGTATTATCTTAAGGACGTTGTTGTGATTTACTTTTATCCGATAAAGTCAGTGTTTACTTAAAATTTTCTAAAAGGTTAGTAGGCAGAATATTGATTGCGCGCACTTTATTATATGCCACACTCCCATAACCTAGGTAGGCAGAGTTTACGTATTTTAATTTGTCACGATCCTGGCACACCCTCCCCCATCCTCATCGGTTACATGCACTCTAAAAATTTTGGTTTGTTAGTAAAGTCTATTAAATGTAGGCAATGCATTTGCAACTAATTAGCTTGTCGCAGATGCCTATGGGTAGCTGTCACTTATAGTATTTGGTGAACCGCTTGTTCTCTTGTCACTGTATTCCATAAAGAAAAGAAACAATTGAAAAGGCCTATTTTAAAATTAAACTACGTTAAAACTTGTTCTTCGTTCGTTACAACAAGAATTTTATTCATCAAAATAGTTTTATTGTGTATAATAAAAAGTAATACATTGTATTTATTTACATATTGTAACCTTGGCTGAGCCAGCTATGGAATTAATTAATGACTTTTATTTGCCCGAATGTAATAAAAACTTTTATCCATTAGCACTGTAGGAATACCACTATGCTAAAATAAAATGTAGCGGTCGCCTACGAGACGTAGGCATCATTGACGACCTTTTAAAAGTATCATTAACAAAGGTACGCAATAAACGTGCAATGTTCATTACTATTAATTTGAGCCCATACAATAATCTAGCAATTTGCGGCTGCCTTATAGTCCCAAAGTCGTAAAACCTACCGATTATTAAAAGTTAATAAACATTTTATAAAGTATAATTTGTAAATTTATTTAATTTTGTTTGCTTTTACTGGTTGTTACTAACTGAACTACTATTATGTTTTTTTTTGTAACTGTATTTAGTGACGTTCTTAATTTCTTTTAAGACATGAAACGAAGCAATTTAAAGAAAGTACAACAGAAGTAACAATTTAAAATTATATTATTATTCTTATAATTTAAGATAAATCAGTAAAATTTGCTGTATGTCAATAGGCGGATTACCTAAGAAAATGAAAAATATTAAACAAAAAAGAATTGAGTTGTGTTATAATATTAGTTATACATAAATTCATATAACGTCAGCCTTATAGTTTTTATTTTAAAATAAATTGCAGAACATTGCTCATACACGGAGCCGTCTTAATTAAAGTCATGAACACCGTCATTAAAGTTTTTTATAGATTAAGAGTCTGCAATAAAGTTTATAAATTACAGATAAAAGAAAAGGTGGGCCGTAAGACGGCGCATCAACTAAAGATGTGGCGTCTAAAAAGAAACTAGCTAGCTAGGAAAGAAATTAAAACAAGTTTTATATATTGGTTATTAAATAACCTCTCTCTGAGAGGAGGCCTGTGCCCCTGCAGTGGGGAACATTCTAGAAAAAGGCTGATTTATTATTTTTTATAATTATATTAAATACAAAAATATTTAGTAAAAAGACTTAGACTTAGTTTACAGTTTTTAACAAAAAACAAAATATTAAAAAATAGATTTATATTACAATTTCTAATATACATTGTTTAATTAATTATTTCTGTGTTAATCAGATTGTATTAACTAAACTTATTTTAGCCACAAACTGATTTAAAAATGGAACGACCATAGAGTTAAACAATCAACAATCTGGTGGCAGTTAATGTTTATGGTTTGAATGGCTCTATTTGCAAATGTAATTTTAGGGCTAAGGACATTTAAAAACATACACGCACTTGTGACCATGATTTTGCATTTCAAAAGCTCGGTAAATACGTATTAGCGTAGCGTAGATTGAGGTATCGCTAACAACTGACCGGACAGAAGAGAGGAGAAAGAGAAGAGAAGGAGGGAAAAATGAGAAGTTATTATGGTCGATTTCAATAAATATTTTTGTCTGTCATTTAATTTGACTGCAAAACAGTGCTGTTAATGATTATAAGTTATTTATTTTCTTTACACGTGTATCTGCTAATTACAATGATGACATTATGCAACATGACTCATCACTACTTTCCGAATGTCTATTGTATTTCTCCACTATTTTCGTCGTCTGGTGACAGTTCCATCTCTTTGGTATGTATTTTGGATTCAACCATGACTTATGAGTGGCAGAGATAAAGCACAATTTATTGTTGTTGGATAAATTATATGGATGTGAAGAGAAAATTCTTGGAAACGGTTCTAAAATTTATTAAACATACAGACGGAAATTCAGAAAAGCTTTACGTGCGTTTAAAATCATTACATCACAGCAATGTGTCTAATACTGCGTGACTATATAATAGATTTAGGCAGTTCAAAATGAAACTAGACATATACAGTGTAAAGTTGAAATTCATTTGTTTAAAATGTAAAGTCTGCCATTGGTACGGTCGAGATATGACTTTTTGTTCTTTCGAGCTTTTTTTATAAGCCTGGCGTAGTGGTTAATGGTGGATACAGTAATTTGGGTACAGGGGGAAGGTGGAAGCGAGGGGGAGGTAATTATAGGTCTACCTGTGTCATTGTCGGTGTTTCTTAGGCACTTCTAATTCTGGAACCGAAATTGAATAAAAAAAAATTGTATCGCCGTGGAAACGCATCCAGACTGTGTGATTTGGTTTGGTTTTATCCCGCATTAGGTTCAGAGACGATTTTTAAATTATACTTTGATCATAAAAAGGGCCACTTTGTGTGGTTACTTAATAATAGTCGGATAGTAAGAAAGTCCGATATTAGCGGACGGATTGACTCACCTTGCGAAGGAATGTAGCTGTTTCGATTTTAATTGTTAAGTAAAAAGTTAACAGCGATCTAATCGTATCTTGAATAATGTTTTTAAATTTATTTGCCTCCGAAAGAACGTGAACGTGAATTGTTATAGAGAAGATGTGTTCTTAAATGTTAAAACATAAGATTAATAAAATATTACCGAGCCTATAAATGCCACAATACTAAGTACAGATAAGCCTTCTACACCATCTGCGCAGGTGTGGCACCGGCAAGCCACGCCTTCACAGAGCACCGCAGTCAATTTAATAGTAGTTTTACTGTGTTACTTGAGTAAAGAAAATCTCATAACATAGCGTCAATATTAACGAAATTGATTCCAAATACAATTTTTCAAACAGGCATCATCTCTGGTTTGAATTTTTTTTTTACGTTTTGAACTCGACTCGAGATTTTAATTCAACATATTAGAACAATATCTAATCTTACAAATTAGTAATACTACTTTCGATTCGAATTTATTAATAAATAAATCCATGAGTTAAATGTGTATGTTATGACTAGTATTGACCAAAGTATGCTTCCGTCATTCGGGCATGTTGAAAGGATGAATGGTGGGAGAGTATCAAGAGAAATTTATATTGCAAAAGGCAGTGGAAGTATCGGTAGAGGACGTCTCAGGAGAACTGATAGATCAGAATACATTACATATTAAAGTAAGGAGATATAAAACCGAGAGATGTGGACGAAGCGAGAGAGATGTGCCAGGATCGTGCCAATTTGAACATGAGCGTGAGCGCATATTGTATTTTATTTATTACTAATGAATCCATGTTAATATTGTTTTAGTTCGCGGAATGTGGGCTACATATTTTCGATTTGACGGTGTTGTAAGCAACAACAAAGACAAATAATGTTACACTAGAAGGCGCACCTAAACCCACACTCCAACCTCTATTATTTCACGAAACAACCAAATGATACACGAATTACGCAGCTAGGTATGTTAATAGGCTTCCAAAATCCGATGCCTTATAATTTGAGTTTCATATCATTACGAGCCGGGCGGAGGGGATCCGGATGGATAATGACCCGATGAAAAAACCCTGCAGTAATGACGAACCGCATAGACTAGATACACACAGAGCGTTTGTTATAATTTTATTCTTTTTTAATGTACATCAAAAAGTACTATAACATTTTTGAAGTTTGTTCTGAAAAGTTTGTTCTTAACTATACATATATTATAAGACTAACAAAAAATATTGTTGATTATTAAAAAAGAAGAGAAGCCGCCTTAAATATTTATTTTATTCCGTTTTTACTATTTTTTCTTATAGCGGCAACAGAAATACATCATCTGTGAAAATTTCAACTGTCTAACTATCACAGTTCATGAGATACAGCCTGGTGGCAGATGGACAAACATACAGACAGACAGACAGCGGAGGATTAAAAATAGGGTTCCTGTTTTAACCTTTGGGTACGAATTTCCCGTTTTACCCTAATAAAATAAAGAATTTTAAAAATAATGCTTCTTATATCATTGGTCATTTTACATTAAATATAAAATCTGAACCGTCTATACGTAGAACAAACGCGTTCACTAAATCGCCTGGAAGGGCACTTTTCATTTGTACGTGAGTTAATATTCGACAAGTGTTGCGCTGAGTGGTCAAGTGAGATTGACTCAAAACATTACTAAACTTAGCAGATACTTGGTTGAACGTTGTGAATGAATAAAACGTTTTCTTCTTTCTAATTCAATTTGAACCTCATAGTGAAAGTTTTATTGAGGAAAGTATGGAGGACTAAATAGGGTAGTAAAAATATTGTAGATATTCGGTTACGACGACATTATAAATAAGGCTCTTAAGAAGAATATCCAATCTTCTTCCCCATCCCCTTTCTATTCCTTTCCATCTCTTTCCCTTCTTTTCTTTGTCTACATTTTTCCTCTGTCCTCTATTCTCTGTGATATTGTTTAATAAAGAATTGAAATTGAAAGTTCAGTTGAAAGTTAGTAAGTTACAGGTTTTTAAATTGTAACATCGATCTTCGACATCTGATAGCTTCAATAAAAACTATAGCAGACATTAAACTAAGAGATTCGATATGAGATAATTTCGTATCAAAATACAAGTCCACGCCCATGATATCGACGGGCGATTACTTTATTACGATAAAAAACTAAAATGGTTACTGGAAAACGCAACTCGAATGTAATTATTTCGTAATTTGAGTGTCTAATATCAATAATTAGGGTTGTGGGTCACCTTGACAAGTGGCTTTTTGTGTACAAGAATTTGAATTTTCAAAGCTTTTTTTGTCGATGTCGCATATTCTAACAAATAATATATTACCTTAAGTATGACATTGTAAAATATGTTTACAAATTAAATATACTTTAAATCAATGTTTTAGAACTTATTTTTTTTGTTTAGAAATCAACGTACATTTGAAAGAGGCGGCTGACATCCCGCACCAACAACATCTGTTGCACGAATGGGCCAGCTCGACCTGTGAAATACTAGTACCAAACTAAAGACATGTGTGAATTAGATGAATTTTGCGATTCGTCTAAAGAGTGCGGTGCCGGTGGCCTGGATCTACTCCTCTTCGCCTTTCTTTCTCATTAGAAAAGGATGGAAAGGGCGTTAAGAAAGGGCCCTTTTCGATGTGGGGTTGTTTTTATTGTGGCACTCATTTTTATTGTGGCAGAAGTAATATTTACATTTGTTTTACAACATTTTCTTCACTGACATTTCCTTGAAATAAATCAGTGTGTGACAATTATTGTAAAATCGAAAAAAAATGCCTCGGTACCCCAATTAAGGTTGTAAAAACTCGTCGAGGAGCCCAAGTCTTGTGTATTTTAACTTTAATTCGAGTATTGCGTGACGGTAACTGTGTTTTTTTGTTACAAAATAATCACATGATTACGCCAGTTTACTGTCACGGAGTGGGATTAAGCTGCAACATTCTGTTTTGTACAACATTTGAACTTAAATTGACTTGTATGATAACTATATACTAAGTCTTGTATGTAAAAACCTGTATATAGTAGTAGTTTTATTTATTTTAGTAATAGAAGTTTAATGTTCATGAAATTAATAACTAAATGCAGCTATTAATTGTACACGTAACGACTTTACCTAGTTTTACGGATAACTAGTTGTTGCCCGCTCGCACGCATTCGTTTCTCATTTGAAAATTTTTGTAAGACAATTCCCGTCTCCGAATTATCGGTAACATGTATCAAAAAGTTATTTTGAAAACATGAACATATTCAGCTAGGGCTAAATTTATTGTTATAAGCACATATCGACTTATATCGCTGGGTATTTATAAATAACCGTTATATGTTCAAACTCAGCAGGATCTGTCATCCTCCGACTGCCTCATATTAGTAGCTGTGAGATCTATAGCGAACCCGGATGTATCTGTACTTGAATTTTAATTTAATTTAAAATGCTATAAAATATATAAATCATGTGGGAGGTCGTAATTACGTATGTTACTTTTGATGACGATCTTCACTGATGATCCCCATAAATAGTAATAAAGAAAAAGTCATTGTTTAACGACATGACAGCAGGAACAGAAATAGCGAAGTTGTTTAAATTGCAAGATAGATTTGCATCTTTATAATGTTATTACCGACCACAGTGCTGTTAATGTCGCTGTTAAGTAAAAACTTGACATTTATAGTCTTGAACTTAACCATTTAAGTATCGGTATAGCAACTTATAAGTCATGTTAAACTGATTTTTCAATTAAGAAAGCGTAAATTTATTTTGAAACGCCGTTGAGATGCGCCGTTTACGGTGAGATTAATTTTAATTATGTTTTGTTTTTATAATACGTCGGTGGGTTGTTCGTTCAAGGTTGTTTTCTTTGTTTTTACACCGATACTAAATTCAAAGGCCTTAAGGAAATAGTAAAGCATCTATAATCTATACATAGAAAAGAAGCAACTGACTGACTGATACATCAGCGCACAGCCCAAACTACTGGGCCTAGAGACTTGAAATGTTGTTCATCTCCTGAAGGTCTATAGTAGGGGATGAAATTTTGTATGAAGAAATAATGTAAGTTTACCTTAAATCTATATGATCAATCATATTAAATAGGGTTCAGCTTAAGGTAGACAGTTGCCGGTTAAATTGCATGGCGGGTGAAACCGCGGGGTCTCAAACTCAGCCTGTGATCCATATAGGTCTTAGACCCTTAGTGATAGTCACCGCGCTTTCCTGTTGGTCACCGGAGTCAACGTTATAGAGCTTAACGCCATTGCTCATCTTCTAAATCATCGTATTATTGGTATTTGGTGATATCCTGTAGATATGAGAATGCAGGAAAATGGTCGCAGGCGCCACACACCTATGTGTATTGTGTTTGATCATAGGCTTTCGTTCATTTAAATGGTTTGATTATAGTAATTGTAATTACATAGACAAATGGATACAAGAAACAAATATTGAAGATTTCGTTCCGGCGTTTACGTAAATATTTTAAATATACGAACGGTGTTCATGGGAATAGGAACACAACCAAATTGCCGGCAATCAGACGTGTAACGGTAACTCGGATCGGTTGATTTCATTTACAACCAAAATTGATTTTGATTTAAATTACATTTAAGGCGAAGGCGGGAGGGGAGGAGGAGGGGAATCTATCATAAGTTTTCTAATTTGTTTCAATCTATTGAATATTAATTTAATGTTATGTGCGTAGTTTCGTTTAGATTCTTGATTGTAGTTATATGATACTATGAAGAGACGGCTTCTTGCTATTGTTTCTATCTTCTTTTTCTTCGTTTTGTTTCTTTGTATAAAATAACATAAATAAATAAATAATACTTGTATTTTAAAAAAAACTTCGAAAACACACCTTGACAAGTTATTTGCAATTAAAAAGTTTATATTATTGAAAAAATTATGAAAAATGATCTACCCCGAAGAAGAAGAAGCATGATGAAGCACTTATTACGTTGATCCGATCACTACCAAATTTCACAGGATCATCCGCGAATCCGCATCCGCCGCTCTAAACAGTCTCTGATTTTTTTATAGAAATCGGTTCCGCTGTTTCGGAGGCTTTAGGGAACATACAATTTTTCTTGCATCTTCTCTTGACAAAACCAAAAATTAAAAAAAAGAATTAGCGAAATCGGTCCAGCCGTTGACGCGTGATAATGGGAAATAGGGATTATATAAATCCGTATATAATATAAACTTTCTTTTATTGTCTTAATGTCGTCTGGCAATTATATAGTATACCTCGTTTGTAGGTCTAAATACGTTTTCTCTCTTAATAACTCACACGTTAAAAAGGTTCTGTGTGATGGTACAAGTTAAGAATTTATTCAATTAACAATCTTCTTCTTTACCACGTCGGCCACATCAAACCTGCTTTGACTATTAGCAATTCGATATCCCCGTACACTGTTACGACGAATCAACAGGTCCGTGTGCCCGATCCTTCATTAACAATAGTTTAATTGCCACAAATTACCCTTAGTGCCGGCTCAGTGTTGATGAACTTACAGCAGGTGGAAAACAATACTACTAACTTTTTAAATGTAAGGGATTACGAGGCCTTAAGTTAAGGTAACTTCATAAGCATTTATTTGTAACAATTACTGAAATATGGAATTAGTATAGATCAGAATATGTGGCTCATTATTACAAAATCCTCAAAAGATATGTGAATACACGGAAAATGATTGCACTATTTTTAATAAACCTTGATTTGTGAGACAACTTGCATATAATATTTGTATTCGGCTATAGATTAAAAACTATGAAAAATAAATCACATTAAATTAAAAAAAGAAATTGAAAAGTACCCTTATTAACTACCGTATTACACTATAGATGGCATACATTATGCTTAACATAAAGTAACTAAAGCTTACTCTGATAAATATTTTAGTGTTTTTCACATCTCACTAGTTGAACTACTTTGGAATAATGTCTTTCCTTTATATGGGTCTCTAAACGTGAGTCCACACTGCCGAAAATATTCACATGAAATATTACTTTATGTGAATGTTTTCGGCAGTGCGAACTCACGGTAATAGTGATTTACGTGATTTACGTACGTGAAATTATATTTCATTTAAAAATTCAAAATTATAGACGCATTCCCTAAACCAAATCGATATCTCAAGTAGTTGAAATATGATCCCAGCCACTTAAGATAGCTGTATATTAACGGCAAAGCTAAATTCATTAATCCAGCCGGCTGGCCTGTCAATGTTGACTGACAGGGCAATTGACGTCACGCGTTGGAGATCGACCCTAAGTGGGCGATTGTGGTAAGATTAATTGTGTAGAACTGTACCGTTACTGAGTGTCGGTAGACTACAGTTCTAGTGTAAATTATTTTGAGAGTCAACACCGTTGTAATTATCGGCGGTATTGAACTAAGACCGAGAACCTTTTTGTGTGTACTTTATACTTCTAAGTAGGACTATGTTCATGAAATACGAAGGATAAGAACTGTCATGAAGCACTGGGACTACATTCTTAAAAGTGGCATTAGCTAAGCCCAGCATGAGTCCAGCTATGCCTAGTGCCTAGCCTATGGGTAAATGATTCGTGAAAACCATTTCCTCTCTGATATCACTCTATCAGAACGTATTTTGGCTAATTAATTAATTTATTAGTTTTATATCAAACTTTATCCCATAAAATACAAATGGCGGTCAAGTCTGTGAATTCAGTGAAACCACTGTCTTTGCAGTTAAACAATAATATTTTAAAATACACAAGCTGACTCACATTTTCACCCGTCGTGCAGTTTCTTCTTGTATAAAGAAGATAATTTAATTCGTTTTTGAGATTTTTAAATTTGGAGGCACATCGCCCAGCCATTAGGCTATCGCAGCATACATCTATGATATTTTTCTCTATCTATAAGCGATTGTTCAAACACGTGGCATCTTTATTAACCAGTGCGCTTGTAACTCCTTAAAAGGGTTTAGAATCCGTAGCAAGCAACCGCGTGCTAAGGAGGTGCTTTAATTTGTCATTAATTACACTATAGCTCTAACGCAAAAACTAGTAACTAGCCTATTATGTCCCCGATCGTTGCCTTATCTAGTCCTTGATGCATGTCATTAACTTTAATTGAAACTAGCTTTCCATCTTGGTTCCGTCCGTTTTATACGATTCTATAAATTATATGTATTCAAGCCGTGTTCGTACTCATGCATATTGGTAGCTACGAGAGTGACATTCACGTGTCTAAGGTATTCCCGCGTGTCAAGTAAGACAGGCTAACTTTATGTTAACTTAGAGAAAAGATCTGATGGTATGACGGACATATATGGGTATTAAAGTTAATTACAGACATGGATGGAATTTTAATGTAATGTTGGTTTTTCTTTGGCTCGTAATGTTTTGCGCGCTCGCACGTCAAGCGCGAATTTAGCAATTATACGTACTAACGACTGTACTTTAGTGATGTAAGTAAACAAGCAAGTTAATTTAGCGTTTATTTGCAAGTTTATTGTTACGAAAGACTGCGAAATAGGTTTAAACCGTAATTGTTTCATTTGAAGCTTGTAAAAAAACTTATAGGTTTATGAAATTATAAATATTTATATTCAAAAAATAGTTTGTATGGACATTAAGCCATCTATCTTTTAAAGATTTATAAACAAGGTGGTAAACGAGCAAGCGGTACGCTCGATATCAAGTGACATCTATGCATAGGCATCTGCAACAAATCAGTGAGTCGCAGATGCGTTGCCTACCCTTAATACACTGAGGGGGAAAAACAGAAAAAAGGATGTTTCCTGTCCTCTCCGTTCCGTTTCCCTTCAAATCATCTTCCCCTTTCCAACCTTTCCTTATCAGAAAGTGATGGGAAAGGGAAGAGTAGATTAAGCCTAAGGCTCCTCATTCATCAGAAGAAACGCAAAATACTTCTACTTCACTCCTATCTTCTGTGAGGTCGTGGTATTTTACCGGTCTAGTCCACTCATTCGAGCAACAAATGTTCCTGGTTCGAGCCTTGGTAACACTTCGTGTCACATTACCAATTTCGAAAGTTTTCCATTTCATTGCTCTTCATATTTGAAACATTTAATGTCTCAAAATGAATAAAATATTAAATCCTAACCTATAGCTATAAAGAATAATAAATTAAAGGAATGTAAAGATTTCAATGTTATTTTAGTATTAAATACTTTAAGTCTCGAGTTTTAGAATCATTTTAGAGTAACAATGAACATGTGGTTTATATACCTAAAGTGCTTTAATAAGACAATTTGGATGAATGCCGGTATTTGCCAGCCATTGTTAAATCGAACACGTGCGACAGGGTTTAATATATGATGTAAACATTGTTTTTATTCATTGAATCATTGGCAAATCTATCGTAAATCCCGGAATGTTGTACCGATACAATATCAAAGTACACTTGGTCTTCGAGAAGACTTAAAGGAGATAAATCTTCGCAAATGTAAGTAAAAGTCTTCTGAAATTTATTTCGAGTTGAAATATTTTTGACTAATGATGTTTGCCTTGAAAAGGCATTCAACTTTTCACTAAATAATTAGGTGATTATTAGTCCTGCTTTTATCACTATATGATCCACTCAATGTCTTGAAAATTATAACGAATAAAGACGTATACGGTCTACAAACTTATGACCATTTTCATTACACCAAGGAGTTTAAATCTTCTTAAAAGCATACAACAAAAATAACACATTATTTTGTTGGCAAAGTATATAATTTCGATCAGCGAATATGTAGTTGTTAGTACACTCAGGGCAAAAACAGTGTCGAGAGCGGCGGCCATATTGCCGCGGGCAGTGACACTGCGACGCGTGCTCGCCGACTCCTGCGCATAATTGTGCTGTGCTCATTGTTCGCGCCAAACGACCGCTCGCAGCGCCTGTGATTTGTTGTTGATTGTTGTGACATTTTTTACTTTTCATTTCTAATCTATTTGCTTTTGTCATCGCTATCGTAGTACATTGTATGTATTTGTGTAGATTACTGTTCGATTTAGATGATAATTTTATAGGAACGACTAAAGTATCATACGGTTTCATGTGAGTGAGTTATTTCTTACTGTGTAAGGTTAGTTTTATTAAAAAAAAGAAAGCTTCATCAGTTGTACGTTGTAGCAATTTCACCCAACTTTGACAATTTATTAGAAACTCTTCTATGATAGACCTCTGTTAATGTATTAGTCCTAGGTTTGATATATCTTAGCACAGACTTACTTCTGTTTATACATCCTAAGAATTTAATTAACTTTTATAAATTACGTATAATCTAGAATTCTGATAAATAAAAGAATTATTCGTACATAAATATCCAGTTGCCTATAAATAAAAACACCTAACCGAAGCAGTCGACGTGACTAAATCCAGATTACATATGATAAGTCAGACCTTATTTAAATATTTAAATTTAGACATTTAGATCCTGTTTACATCTTCAGAGTCGTAATAAAAAAACTACTTTAATTGATATATTTTATCGGGAAACAGCCGTATCCTGATTAATTCATACATAAATACTCCCCTTTCATTAATTATTTAATACATAAATCAACCTTACATTTTTATACTTGCAAATTCTTTCTTAAACACACAATCTATCTTGCATTGCTATCTTATAATTTACTAAACGTGACTTCTGATTTTAGAAACAGTGTTTGAGATTTTTTATTCGGTATTCTCGCATTAATAACTCTTGTGTACATTAAATGACAGTTCTTTGCAGAAATACTTTAAAACTCTCTCATGTCGATCCAGCCGTGGTATTTACACGGAGTGATAACAGACAAGGCAAACTTAGGTCTCATCGGTTGTTGTTACTAAACCAGGTTTTTTACAGAGGAACTGACCAAGCAAACTGAGCCTTCAGTTGCCTGTCCAATAAAATAAGAAGCAGGCAAAAGTATCTTACTTCCAAAACAAGTACTATATTATCACACCGCTAAAAGGCTTAAACACTTTTGTCTTTTTATTTGTTATAGGATAAGAGACAAAAGAGTAGCTACCCAATTGATATCACTCTATCTATATTAATATTATAAATGCGAAAATTTATATATATATGGATCGGCTCAACGGATCTGGATGAAATTTGGCACAGTTATAGATAATAGTCTGGAATTGCACATAGGCACTTTGTATCCAGTAAAAATTTACGGTTCCCGTGTTTTTTTTTTGTTTTTTACAGGTCGTATCTACGTATATAAAAGGCAATGTGTGTATGTATGGATGTTCCCTATAGATTCGGAAACGGCTACTCGGGCAATGTCGGAGCGGATCACTAGTTCGATATAACAAACCGTATCATTACCATCAAAGTTTATTCCAATGTTACGTAATGAGTACGATTCAAATTAAAGGTAATAAATGTTATAATATAAACATACTCCAAGCAAACGAAAGCTGATTAGGTTATTATTTATTTGGCCCATATCATTACAACGTTATTAATGAAAAATAAAAGCTCATCCCTACATCCGACCGCCCGTGGCTGCTTAAGTTCACAATTTAAAGTGCCTGCCAAAAATAATTTATCAGGCCACCGCATCGACCGATTATTCACGCTTATGACAAATGGTGTCGAGCAGGGATGTATATTTCACGGATTTGTGATTTGCAACTTCGTGCGTAGTCATGGATATCGTCGACGTAGCATTGTGCGAATAACTCTTGTACGTTTTTTCGAGGCTCGAGTGTAATTGATGATTCGATTAATGTATTCCTTAGGATATTTTACGACGGTCACTCGTGTAGAATTTTATTTATTGTGTGATTATCTCAAAGGTCATTGAGAAGTATGTTCAGGCTTGAGCCGTGATTAAATGCGATTGTCGGGCTGCAGTGCAAATTTGACAAATGATAAAGGAATTCCGCTGTATCATTGCACTCCGAGGGAGCGACGTTTATGCATTTCATTGGTATAACCCAATGGAATCAATCCAAATTTGTTTATATTAACTATGAATACGTCTTTACAAACAACTTTAACTTGTTGGAGTTACGTAATGATTGGGGTATACTACGATCACACAGAATATATATATATATATATGTATTCGATTATTTTTTGTTTGCCTTCATCACCATTAACGTCAATAAAACAATATAATCTATCCAATTATTTTACCCTTATTTTTCGTATATCTGCACATTGTAATATATTTAACAAAGGTTATGCAGCGTCATCTAGAGTTGCGGTTAGAAAAGAAAGTCAAAAGCACTCGTGAAACATGCATCAACACATCTTTACATTTTTAATTTAAATATTTTGAATTTGGTAACCAACTCTCTCCTTTGATGAACTTAAAAGTATATGTAAGAATAAAAATCATGACTGTTTTTAATTTTTCAATCAAGTTACAAAAATAAATAAGCTTATTAAAGATATATTCGTCATATAATTTCATTAGTCTTGGCAATTTTTCGTATGCAAAACAAATTCGAAATAGGTACTCCGTCAGATGTAGAAAAAATGGAGGACTAAAAATTGAATTAAGTATCTTAGGCCTCAGGCTATTCCACTCAACTGCAGAAAAAAATCACTTCACAGATTTTAAATAAGGCTATAAAATACTTTTTTTACAGATTTCTCGACCAATTATAATAACGTTTATCAATAATGATCGTCTAATTTAATATCAACGAATTTGAATATATTATATTTATTAACATTAAGATGCAAGATTTTTATCTGTTTATCTTTCAACAAGTAAGTATTCTCTATTTAATATGTCGTTAAACAAATTATGCTTTTATATATGAGTTGGTTGGAATTTATAATCGGTTTTGAAACACAGATTTTTGACCGATAAGATATAATCTTTTTCTTAACATCAATATTACATTTCACAATAGAAATAATTACATATTTATAATATATCGATATGTAATTTCCATAATATAAATAAAAATTGTTTGATACACGTAATGTGGTGATATACAAATATGATCTAATTGCTATACAAGAGCCAATCGTAGGCAATAATATGACTAAAAAAAAATTTATACAAGGAATAAATTTACTTATTCCTTTAAAAAAATTGTTGAAATGTTATATTTACAGCTTATCACGCAAATAGTTCAACTAACATTATTAGTATGTTACAACTAATGCCATCTAGTAGCAGAACTCGGTATCACCGTTTCGTCCCCAAATCACGAGGACCATACGCATACGATGTAGTTTTTTATTTTCGTCTCATCGGCACAGGGTCAACGTATTCTCGTTATCTCCAAACTGAAGGTTACTTGGGCTTTTTATCTAATTTGGTATTAAATCACGCGCAAGATATCTGGACAAGACATCGCACATCTATTGGTAATGAGGGTAGGACAATGTTCTTTTAACTTCAACTGATGGTGAATTACGTGACTTTAAAAATACATATTACTAATGTCTTTGACGCCCATAAAATATGTTTTTTACGTTAGACAGAATTCAAAAATAATGTAGGTCAGCTGAAAAAGATAGTGACACAGATTAAGTATTGACAAGATATTTTTGTCCTATTAACAATATCATAGATTACGAACATAATGCGAAAACTAATGCCGTAGAAATATTTTTTTTGTCCTAGATGTAGCGACTTCTCAGTTTAGAGCTGAATGCTCTCTTAATCACTCTTATAATAATTAATGTCAATACTAACGTGTTGGCGGTTGAATATTTTTTTTTGTAATTTTATTGACTTGTTAGTTTCATATTTATTTTAAATTAAACCGTTTAATATCTAACTTAGATTGTTAAACCATTTAAAGTTAATATGTATCGTATAGACGATGTTATTTAAAAGTTTGGACCTCCTATAAACCTGACCATAAACAAATACTAGATAAAGCTAGTGCCTACTAAAAATTTAATTCTTTATTTTCTTTTTTTTTTGTCTTTTCCCTGTGGAACGGATTATAACTTGTATCTATGACGAATTTTTGATTTTTTTATTGTTTTTTGTGTTGGTGTCACTTTCAATTAATTCGCCTTTCCCTGAATTTGAATAGACCTCATATTTTTTTAAAGATCTTGCGACATTCGTTCTTGTAGCCTCTGGATCTGTTTAGCCTTCCACAGTGTATTAAATTCTCAGAAAAATGTCGGCCTACCTACATCTTTGAGTGCTGCGTCTATTCGTAAATAATTTATTTTTATTTAGGATTGCACTGATAATGTCTGCGATCTTACTATACATTAATCGTACATTATCAATGTGAACAGTATCCATCATATTAACATAAATTAATTAAAAGCCGGAACTACATTCAAGACAAAACTCTTGATGATTGAGTACCTCAGTTTGTAACGCAACATATATTACTAGTGTTATTGTAAACAGTGTAGTCCATTGCTGTGCCAGTACAAGGGGAATGCGTAATGAGCCTAGGCCGTATTCAATAGATGCGAAAGGCGCGATAGCATCGTCGCTTTCAGGATGGGATGAGCACACTAATTATGTTTCTATGGCGCGCGCGGGGGGTGTGGCATTCCGTTTGGCCGATGAACTCCCTATAGAGTTATAGTGAATGGAACTGGCAAAATATTAATTA
Organism: Papilio glaucus; assembly: GCA_000931545.1. Taxonomy (NCBI): domain Eukaryota; kingdom Metazoa; phylum Arthropoda; class Insecta; order Lepidoptera; family Papilionidae; genus Papilio; species Papilio glaucus. The sequence goes on from JWHW01001086.1 coordinate 306,978, forward strand.
TATCATGGAATATAAACATTTACTTAAAAACGTAGTGCATGTATTTAGCGGTATTCAATAATTAAATCTTATTTAACTATTAATAATTACTTACGTTATAATATTTCGTGAAACGCTCCCGTGCAAATAACATTAAAATCATCGTAATCAATCCATCAAAACAAATAATCAATCATTTTAGGCAATTTTTATGTGTTCTGACATCTTCATCACAGCAACGTGCGTGTACTAACTATAGGCTGGGAGATGTGCCCGATAAATCATTTAGAGTTTTTGCGCGTGTCGCTTCTTATACATACAGTCATAAATTACTCTTATCTGGTCGCTGTAGTCGACACGTAACGGGTAACGGGTGTTCGCACGCGGACTACCATCTTATAGTATAGTATATTTTCTATGATCAATCTAACAAGGTATAAATATTGTCGCCGTTGTATCTTGTATGCCATAATTTGTTTTCAAGTCACAATGTGTCAGTTATTGTTCTCCTCCTTAAGGAAAAACTATTAGTAAAGATAATATCACAGAAACAATACAAATCCGCTGCAATGTCTTTAGAGATAGGGCCCGGTGGGGAGACACAATAAAAACTGTTACTTTATATCTAAATTTATTACATGATTACTACAATTTTATTTGCTAAATAATCAATTATTGGGCAAAATAGTAGACCAGAATCCTTACTTTTTTACTAGGTTGTAAGCGAAAAGTGGTATAGTTAAGTTTAGTTTTCAAATACTAATTCAATGGAAGCAACTGAAAATATTTAGGCGTAAACTATCATCCTAGGTAAGCCAAGATATCTTAGTGTACTTCATTACAGGGCTCCTATTAAGGCTGTCCCATGTTGCTTACTTAACACATTGAGATTGTTATCATTTGCTAAGGCAGACGGCGATCGGGTAGCTAATTAATTAAATGAATTAATATATCATTACACTCATCTCCGCATTCCGTTTGAAAATGAGAAACTCAAGCGATTCTAATCCAATGTATCGGAATTTTCTATATTTATTGTTGGAACGGTTTTAGATTCTTACGTAAGTGGATACTGTGCTGTGTACTGTGTTATTTGAGGTGTTAAATTCTCCATGATAGCTTGTGACTATATTCCGAGCTTCGTTTGTATCTGTCACCGACTGATAGCGAACTTTTGAGTCTGTCTGTCAGCAAATCGTTTACTATTTTACTTTCGTTGAGTAGCTACATATAGCAAGGACTCTCTCACTTTTTCAGCTAAAAGTTGTCCACTGCTGGACGTACCTACAAATCTCAACAAAGACTGGTGATGACTCCCGCAACCATGACCAGATCGTATTACCTATTCTCCCTTAAAACACTGGTAATGCAATGGTCACTTTTGATAGTTGCGGGTCACGTAACATTGGTGACCCGATTTTTCGTTTGCCTCTTTCTTCTATATAAAAAAAAAAACAATTTATTCCACGAATCATTAATATATGAATTATTGACTAATTTAAAGTTTAATATCTTGTATCGCGACTCAAGCTTTAGCCGAAATATTGGAAACTTAATCAATAAAATATGTTTTTTGTCGGTTTTACGGCCTTTTTTTAGTACAATAAATATGTTGACCGCCCACGACATTTTAACGGATGCAATCTGATCTACTCACCAGCATTGTTAATATATCAAGAAATATATGAATTATAGCTTATGGTAATATATTCATTCATATTTTTTAGCAAATGAAGAAATAATTTCATCGATGTATTCGATTCCTTTTTTAACTCACTAAACGCTGCATTGCAATAGGCGAGGAGTTATGCTAAAAATATAATTTAAAGTCACATCTCGATTATAAAACAAGCTGATAAAATATTTTTTTTATGGAAGAAGGTGGCAAACGAGCTAACGGTTCACCTGATATTAAGTGACCGCCACCCATAGTCATCCGCAACAAGCAAATAAGTTGCAGATGCGTTGTCTACGTTTAATGAACAGAGGAGGGGATAGACAGGAAAAATGACATTTCCTCTTCCCCGTTCATGAGTTTCAGGAGTTTATTACTGGTAATGTCATTGTTTGTTTGCCAGACAGTCATGGTGGTAATGTTTTTTGTGGATATGTATTTATATTTGTACGTTCGTTCCATTGCGACCTCCTGGAGCCTAAAATTCTTCACCGAATTTGAAGAAGGTTTAATTCAATTCGTATTTTGTCCCGATGTTTCATATGTAGTCAGTGGATTTATTGTTTATTTACTATTAATATTTAATAATATATAATTATTTAAACAAATTTTGTTGCATTAAAGTAATACATAAAGTAGCCGACACTATTAAATAAATAAACACTCGGGATTAGACGAGAATAAGACGACTTTCGTCATCAATTTTCAACCTTAAGCATCACAAAAACACAATACGAAACATTTACAAAACTAGTTTAGATAAAATCTATCTGGGTCGACAAAAACATCGTTTTATTCCATGTTGGTACGCTGAATTAAAAATTCATTATATTTTTTTTCGATCTCTGCAAATGGCTTTGATGATTTTTTCGTTTTATCGAACAAATCCAAAAACAATTACACCAAAGCCGATCTATTGAAATGTATTTTACATGTTGCGGTACTGAGAGCGTGTGGGAACAAAAAAGCTCGGTGATAGACGAACGTGGAACGATATAGAACCGAAGGGGTCCCGTTGTCTATATAATAAAGCTCTGTCATCGATCAACGTCGCGCCGCCGACCTTGGCCGGAACGCAAATCTTTTTATGCTAATCGAAAAAGCTTCCTAACAGCAACACAATACGGACGGCTATTTATCCATTAAGGCGAAGACGGCTTACAATTCTAATATGGCTTCAACAAAGCTGACTAAAAGCGTGGCTGGAGTTTTGAAGCCATATTTGATAGCGTGTCAAAGATCAAAAAAATATAATCACCCACGAGTTACTCCCAGCAGAAATGCTGCTTTAATAATTATTCGATTATGTAGTCTTCATATATGCACTTTTATCTAAAACATAATTTATCCTTCGGCATATGACCCCGGGCCTTCAAATAGCGACTTAAAATTGAGAAAAATTACCTTTTTTATTATTTATTAAATGTAATTGGATTTTAAAATGATAGATAAGTTTTTCTACTGGCTTACAAACTCATGTCGGGATAATATATCAATACAATCTACGATACTATAGCGAATATTATTAAGGTAAAGGTTTAAAAAAATATACTTTATTTGTAATTAATTCCGCGAGTCTTACCCTTAAAAGCCAGCTGGGCGCTTCTCAGATTTACGAATCGGCGATCGCACTGATAAAAACACCATTAAATTAATATTACACATTTTTTTCTACCAAATAACATTTAAATTGTTCCTTATTGCAAAGGAATAGCGGCGATTATGTCTTTGGTATTTAGCAATCTGATTGTAGACGAACGTAAAAGCTGTCTAGCTACGTTTTCAATTATTAATCTGATGCTTGTAAAGTACCCAAAGTATTTTCGATTCGACTCCGCGGGGAAACAAAAACAGATTGATACGAGGCTCAACTGTCCATTTGTGAAGATCTGTTCAAAAGGAAACTTAAATGGCTCATCTTTTGCTATTGATACCAACCTACATTTATATTTCTAAGTAATGGTTAAGCATGCTGCATCGTTATCAAAATAAGTTTCTTACCCGACTGAGGCAGAAGGAGGACAATCGTATTTCGCGCGTATACAAATTCTTTAAGAATTTATGTAAACAAACATCATTTACCATATATGCGGGCCAGTACACTTTTTATACTTTTATCGAAAAATTTGTGGAAATTCTGAGACTAAGAGAGAAGGTGAAGTGAAAGTGAAATAATATGCATAGCTAATGTTATGTGGTAATGTAAGAAAAAATAGGTTTTCTTAAAATATTTTGAAATTGACGAAATTTAACGTAACTTTGTTTACTAAAATTCTATCTTGCTGTGAAATAAGGTGTGATTTTTGGTTTTGAACCAGTACAGTAAAGTTAACCGAAACTTCGCAAGGGATATATAAAATTTCATACTCTATCATATATTACGAGGCAGGTATGGTATAATAAAGGCACTTCTTTTTGTTTCCTGCCACACTCCATCGAGGCTCTGACGGTAATCCACTTAATTCATATAATCACGATCTATGGAAGCCGAAGCTTTCTCATCTCGTGCGCAATCCGAGTAGTGTTGAACACGGTGTTTAATCCGCAATATTTATCCGCGGCGAACTGCCGCGGCACGGTCGCTTTTGGAAAACAGGTACCCTAATAATGAAGTTGCTTTACCCAAGAATCATGACATTTTCAAGGACCGTGTTCAAGATGGGGTAAACATTAGAGTCAACTTCGTTATGGAGTTAGTAATACTCTAGGCTCTAAGATTAAATAAGATATCTCTCATTTATGTTGTTTATTTTATGCTCAGCTTGATTTTATTCCTATCGTTTAGTATTAAGAGGTTATTGGTAGATATTTTATAAAATATATTCACAAATATGCTTATAACTCACTTATCTGTCTGGAACCACGGCTTCTACGGTGTATATTAGGTAAGTTACGAGGAGATAGAAGAACATGTACAGTATTTTAATTTAAAAAAAAACTTCAAAGTTTGATAGTGAGAGATCTTATATTCCATGGTAAAAAAATCGTTTTTTGACATTTCTCGCCCTTACTTTTAACCAGTAAGTTCTTTATGGGTATTAGATATTGACAGAGAAACAATATAAAAATAGTTGCAAATAATTTCAAGCTTTATACACTTGGCAATAAGGTCCGGCAGGAATGAACCTAGTTAAATAAATATTTGCTGACATAATGTTCTTTTGTTGATATACGATGTTAAGTGGTGATGTGATTGAAAGATGGTACGCACTAGTTTAGTAACTGCCTTTTTACTCTTCTCTTGAAGGTACCCACTTCATCGGGTCGGAAGTACTGATGCTGACAACTTGTTCCAAACCTTTGCCGTGCGCACGACGAACGACGATTCGAATTGCGTTGTTCGAACTCGCGGTATAACGACTATAGAAGGATGAAGACTAGCAGATGTATCTAAACGTCCGATGGTAGATCGGGGAATTCGTGTAGTTTGATTTGGTACTAGTTGTCAAATTCCAATCTTAAATAATAGCTAAAAGCAGAGATATATCGCTTATTAGGTATTATTCAGTCAATACCAAAAAAAATATTCAAGCATTTGTATCCCTTATACGTGTGGTTGTTGGTTACAATCCGCCCTAGTACACACTACCCAAGTATGGCAGGCGTACCGTTCATTAATAACAGAGAATTGCAATGCCAGTAATGGACGGTCGGACACCGCGAGCCCGTAGTGTTGCTGACTTAGAAATTAATTAGATACGCTCTGCGTGTCCGAGCTACACGGAGTACAGTCACATTCAGAATCCGTTTATGTGACAATAATTTCAAATTTTATCCGTCATCTCATTTTAGCACTTTTATTATCGAAGATACGGGTATATTTATCATTACTATTACGAAGCAAAACATGACTACTGTAATTATTGTACTTTAAATTTAAAAGTACGATTTTAAAGGTATGACATTTTAATAGGAAAAATGTAAAGATTTGCTAATTATGCTTAACTATCTACTTCATGGGCATTAAAAGGATGAATCGATCACCGTGTCGAAGCTCGTCAACCTCTTATTTAAATGAAAAATACATAAATATAACTAGCCATCCGCCCCGGCTTTGCGGGTAGCACATATTATCTGTAGGAAGCAAAACACGCGTGACGCGTGTCGACAGCCTAGATGACGAAAGATGTTGAAATCTTGTATCAATAAACTAACTTAACACCATCTGTTAGAAACTTATAGGAATTTTCAATGGCTAAAATATTAATTTGCATTAATTTGCAATCACAGATATTGCGGTCAATAATCTAGATTAAAACTATCCTCTATTTTAAGTTGAACTGAATTACACATAGTGACCAAATTCCATCATGATCCGTTTATCTCATACAAAAATTGTGACACGAAATTTTTATGTATATAATAATAAATAAGGTATATAAATAAATAAAATATGCAAAAGATAAGCATTTTCCACATTATAGGTTGGTTGAATGTACGACATCACATAGATGTAAACAAATAATCTAAAAAAAAATGATTGATAACATTCCATTATAGCAGCTTCTTTTACTTTAGCACTTTTGTAATGAAGTGTATTCCATCTGAGTCAAAGAAAAAGTAATTATAAGATAGAAAAGGTATGAAGATAATCTTGAACTAGTCAGTACTGTCGAGTGAAAGATAAAAACGAAGCGAACAAGATCCTGACCGGTGTCATGATCTCGTTAATTTATGAATGAAGGTAGCGCGATACGAACATACGTTGAGTTCGGTTAGTGATCGATGGTTTTCAATAAGTGGCAACCGACAATTGGACAAGAATCGCCGCACCATAACTGCCCAATTTATATATGATCCAACACACCTACGAGATAACCAATTGCAGTTTTAAAAGTCCAGTTCAACATTATGCAAACATACGTACAGATTGTCAACCTATGTATGAAGAGGATGCACAACAGATTACCTCCTAATATCCTATGAGCTGAAACCAACTATTTCAGCTGTAAAACAAAGAAATATTGTTTTTTAGCAAAGATAAATATATGGCGCCTGAACAGACTTCACGTGTCTCCAAAAAGCGCACATTGATTACGAAGTTTTTTCATTATTCACTAAAACTTCTACCCCAAAAAATGTTAAAGTGATACTTATTTGAAGAGGTTTATTCAGGAGGTTAATGACTTTAACAGCGGTAGAGCCTGTAAAAAATACCACGACCTCACAGAAAATAAGAGTGAAGAAAAGAAGATAGAAGTATTCTGCGTTTCGTCAGATGGGTGAGGTACCGGAGGCTCAAATCTAGTCTTCCCTTTCCCTTTCCCATCCTTTTTAATAAGGTAAGGATGGGAAAGGGAAGAGGTTTTGACAGGCAAGGGTTAGGAATGAAAAAGGAAAGATGACCTCCTTGCTCATTTGCCACCTTCTTTAAAAAAAAAAGCTTAAATTGTGCAAGAAATCTGATTTCGAATGGAATTCGTTATTTACGTTCTTCGGCTAAATATCCGCGTGGTACTTTATATACTTTTTTATTACTTCTCAATAATGTCCAGTTATCGGGTGCCGGGAAGAGATCGCTATTAGTGATAAAATCGCTGATTACTACAACTTTTTACAACAGGCTTTTTTAAATATCTGTATAAAGAATTTATGTGTTCATAAATTCTCAATAAATTGGAATGAAATAAATACCACAGTGCACTGAAATACTTACCTGATAGTAGTAAAAAAACCTTACATTTTGTGTTATATGTAAATCAAATTACCCTGCCATTTGAATTATGATTAATTTTATATATTAAAATTATATTATATCAAAGTCTGCAACTATATTACATTCTTAGAAAGCTGCATAACTATACAAAAGAAAGAAAAACAGTTTATTAATCAACAAAGGAAATTTGATTGTCCATGGTAGATTTATTCGGAATGTTGTACATGAATAATGAGCACTTATATCCTTTGATCTAATTAAGCTACACAACGATACTAATTAAAAATATTTTAAGAATGCTGTTTCTTTTTCAGGTAAATGAACATGCTGAATTATTTCGGATCTTCAGAGTCATAGCATCGCAAAGGTAACAGGGAAGCTTTTGCCATACAGTGGGGTACAGATTCTACGAGTCCCTAAGGTTAAGAAAATAATGTATCTTACTTTAGTAGTGCTAAAGTAAGATATATAAGTTAATAAATGGATAGGCTTTTTCAACTACAGCGGTAGGTGTATAAAATACTTTACGGAGTCCTCCAACACTCATGCATCTATGACATGATCTTTACTGCTAGCACGTTTTAATTCTAAACGGCGCAAGCGATGGTTCCCATTCTATGCGAGCACTTGACATCTAGGTCCTTAGAAAGCTTACAATCATGCATAAAAATGGTTACATGTAATAAATTTTTCACGCATAAAAGTATTTTTGGTAGACTTAAGTCGATATTGAACTATACGTACGACTTCATTTCAGACCTCAGGTTGTGACCTACGTGAGATTTAATTCAGCGAAACGCGTAGCAAATTATTGTCTCTACCATTCCCCAGGAGTGGCGATAAAGCGTAATGTATTGCCGACGAAAGTCTCCTATCAGTTATAAAAGATTAGCATTAAAAAGCAAGCCCGTATGCGCCCCCAGGAGTGGCGATAAAGCGTAATGTATTGCCGACGAAAGTCTCCTATCAGTTATAAAAGATTAGCATTAAAAAGCAAGCCCGTATGCGCCAGCCTGCCCACATATTCGTGACTAATGTTGGTCCGGGGATAATCTCGGAGCAGTTTGACAGTTCAGTGCGCTGTGTTCCCTACCAGCCCTATTCAGATATTTATATTGCTGACTTAGATGCGTGTCCCATTTTAAGAGAGTATATTAAGATTTCTAGATTTAACAAGATCATACGACGTTTCTGGCAGCTTAGACTTGCTATTGTTTAATATTTAAAAAAAAAACAATCTGTAAAAATATCTTGTATCCACTATTAGACTTAGGCTAAGGATGCATGGGCTTCATTATAATCGCCGAGCTTGGCAGACGTGTGATCGCAGTATATTGTACCTTACTGAAAAGATGGTATCATAGTTTTAGGGCTTACCATGTTAGTCCGCAAGCTCTTCAGTCCGGCCGAGTTATTCTTTCTACAACAAAAGCAGTTACATTGTTCTTCCAGTCTTGTGTGGAATTAATGTACAGTTATAGAAGTGAATATTCCTGAGAACTATTTAGATATGTTAGTATAATAACTGCATCGTACTTAACGAGCTAACTATTAGCCTCACTGTCTCAATTGAAAGATCTAATATGCATATAATCATTTTTGTTATTAAGTCTTAAGAAATAATTACCGTCATGCCAAGTTCTTGTCAACAGTTAAGGTACAGTTTACACGTGTAGAAGGATGTCTAGTCCTTGTGCCTTGCGGTGCAGGGAACTATGCAAATGACCAGCTTATCAAGCCCCCCGCTTGGTCCGCTTTATGACGGCCGTAGTCGAGAGTTATGACTCGGTATGAACCCGAGCAAGATTCATATGCGATGTTTATTTTATTCTGTAGCCTGTAGATTGAAGACATCATAGTGCGCCGGTGGGCCGTTTGATATCTAGATTTTGAAATTTTTATGGCAACATTTTTCTGCGCGGAATCGCGTGGGTTGGTTATCTGACCATAATACGAATGAAGCTAGTTATGTTTAACTTTAAAGTTAGCCATTGCTGATATATTTCGTGGACTTAGAAATTCTTATGATACTTGCCTATACCAGATTCTTAGCAAAAGACACTTAATAACGTGAGTGAGGCTTAATTTGTTATTGAACGAAGTGTAAATAAATATTGTCATACTGCGTACAATAATAAGTACACATAATATTTATTATTATTATTTTTCAAATTGTTTATGCGACGTTAATCCTATTTCCATATAATTTTTTGATACATGCTATTGAATTTGTTTGAATGGTATCATATTTTTTATACATTATTTTTCTATTTCGATTACAAAATAAAACATGATTTTTCAATATTTCTTACACAACCGAATTGCAATAAAATTCAGTCTACAATTGTTTAATATCACGATTATTTCGAGTTCTCTTTTAAATACTAACTTGTTTTTCTTTTCAAAGAGCTGGGATAAGCATTACCACTCGTCTAGGACATGTTCAATGTTTATCTTATTGACAAATCCCACCTGTAGCGAGTGTTATGAACGGTCACAAATCATCATCCAGGCGCTATCTGACGACATAGCCGGCGAACAACGCCGCTTCCTCCACTAAACACTTGCTTGAACTTAAGTTACAAAACGTGTCAACTGTTCCTTATGATATGATAACGTCAATACAATGTTTTACCTTTGTTAATATATAGAGATGGAAACAGAAAAAGAAATAAGCTCTGCGAGCTATTAAAACCTTACTAGAGTAAATGGAATTTTTTAGGTCCTTTCCACTGAGCTTTTTAGTTCAAAAATAAAAATATTTTTAGGCCTCAAATTTTCTTATCTCATTCGTAAGTAATAGACATATTTATTTCTATAACTATATAGAAATAAACACTTTAAGTGACAAAACAGTAACTTTAACACAGTAACGTTAATCTTGATGTTTGAATTCTCTTTTGTCCAGGACTATTATCTCTATAAAGGAACTATACGTTTTCGAAATAAAACGCTACCCATTTTCAAGTCGTTTTGTTTTTGTATCAGTTTTCAATATATCCATATAAAGTTAACGATATTGACTCTGATATTGAAGTAAGTTTTAATGTTAATCGAACAGAATGAGCATTTAAAATGTGGCCGCTCGGAGTCGTCTGTCAACTTTTTAAATATGACTCGGCTGTCCCAAATGACGTGTCTAAAGATCGTGTTAAAATATTTTAACAAGATACTTTATCATCTACGAGATAAAAAATATCGAATTATGGACGATATGACATTATAAGCGATATCAACCTTAAGGAATTTATTAATACTAAAATGACTTATTGCAAATTATTTTATCGAGTTTCAAATCCATATCCCATGTTTTTTTTTTGTTTTAAACAACTTGCCAAGGCGTTGATGTGACAAGAGCATGGCATTAATGGTGAAGCTTTTTCTTGGCCATTTTAATTTAGAGTCCAAATAGTTTTTATTATAGGTGAATAAAGTTCATATTGGTTTGAAAAAATATTTTTATTATCTTTGTCGTGCCTAGGCCTAATTTGCGATAGCATAAGCGACCATAAACCGCTTATATTAAAGTTTTTATTAGAGTGTATTGATTTATTTTAAGATGTCACATCAATACGTCGTTGACAATGACCACCGATTGAGCGATCCGATCGGTGAGTTCTCGATAAGAGATCAAAATCAAGAGGGGAACGATTGAAAGGCCACATCTCGTTATTTCGGACAGTAATTATATATAGATAAAATCGAGATCCATTTGCGCAAATTTCAATGTACAGTCACAATTAAAATAAATGAAATACAGGTATACATTCTGGAGATCCACGTCCAGAAAGTTTTTAAAAATTATTCTGGCGCCTAATTGAACGTCTTTCACTGCAGTGTTTGCCTTTCTCTCGTCTCTTATCATCCAAATCTTCAATCTGATATTTAGTCGTTTTATAAGATACTAGCTGTGGACCAAGCTTTGCTCTGCGTTCTCTTTTATATGTAAGATCGTGTTTTTTTTTAAATATAGTGCCATCTAACAAAAACATGAGATATCAGTAAGTTAGCCCTTGACCACAATAGATAATACAAATTCCTATCAAAAGATGGCGCACTTTAATTACTTACATAATTTTTTTGACGTTTTTATGGACAAAACATTTATATAGATAAATTATAAAACAAAACCTGAATCTAAATACAGCATTTCATGAAAATCGTTGGAGCTGTTTCCGAGATTCAGTTTATATTCGAGATAATATGCAAGAATTGCTCGTTTAAAGGTATTAGATAGATGTTGCTTTTATGAACAGGAGGTATCCACTAAATTTATTAGCAACTTGTTTTTCCAGGTGTATACCCGGGCGGGAAATGCCCTTTATATGTGCTCATTAATATGAATAACTAGCAAACCCCCGCTTTGCTCGGTTAGACGGACAAATAAGAAATAACATAAAGCCTAGCACACTACTTACTAATGAAATAGTTTTCTATTTGCGAAATACTTTTAAAATCGGTTCAGTGGTTTTTGAGTTTATCCGGACCAAGCAAACAAACGATCAAATCGAAAAGAATGACAAATATTTTCAATAATTCCAGAGCTTGTGAAAAAATTTATAAACCTATAAAAAGTTAAATTCGTAATATTAATTTCCCAATATGCCTATATCCATTTCCATTACTACTTATTCAACTCTCACCTACACGTAGTAATGAATACTTTGCTGTCAATACGTGTTCCCGTCACGAAGGTAACTTTTAGCTTTGACACTAAAAGACCATCTTACATCTTGCCCTCTCAAACTAAGTTTCATGCAATTTTCGCCTCTGTTACAGGTTACCATAAAGCTCAACATTAATTTTTCCAGTAGAAATCGATCTTTGTTAGTAAAACCACTGAAACCCGACGCTGTTTTGCTGTACGGGATCAAGGTACAGAGGGCTACCTGGCTGAATGTACTACGTTTAGTTACCGAAGTATTATGATTCATATTCTGAACTAAGATAGGGTGTATAATAGCTTACATTTTATTGTAAGCTGCGATGATCTAGAGATCGTTGAACATTCGTTAAGTTGCGTACGTAAGTTCGTGCCTCAGGCGATTCATTAATTCGAGGTTAGTTCTATTAATGAATTAGTAGTCAAGCGCACGCCATCGGCTCCATCGACACCAGCCTGTCCGCTCGCTAACTTAAAGGTTCCGGGTTCCATATCTTATTAATATTAATGTAGAATTAATTAATTTCAGGATTAGCTTTAGTGCTTCATTCTATATCTTAAAAGGTCTTCTTACCTCATTAAGTAATTTATCGTTTAATATATCGTTGGATACAATTTTCAATGATTTCGAGCTTAGCTAGTATTATTTAAAAATCGACTTTCTTAGAAACTTGTTGATACCCTATCGCTGTTATTCATCTAAGCTTACCTAATTTTAGACCTGAAATATTTGGTTTGCTTTTACTTGAGTACTAGAAAATCAGCTTAATTAAACGACACAGTAGGTACGCCTAGTTACGCTAAAATTTCACTCCCTATTACGTTTGGTAGATTATAGAAAATACATAGCAATTGCTTTACCAGTCTGTATCGATTTGGTTAAAACTTTTCAAGGTTATATAGCATTCTTATTTCAAACTATATACCAAGCCTGCTATTAAATAATTATATTATATTCAGTCGAAACAAAAAAAGCTCAGCGTTAAGTTTCCACAAATTCTCGCCATTTCCACGTGACGCCATCGCGATGATGACGGCGGCAAAAAGCACGTCGCGCCGTGTTCCAGACTCGTCCGCCTGTTAATTGGGTGTCGCGGTTGGAAAGCCTCCTCATTGGACGGGGGGCGGTGCGTAATTATTTTAATAACTCCACCCCCACCCTTTAATTAAAGCCTTTTGCACACCGAGGGAAACGCGATATGACGGCATGTAAGAAGTCGCCGTTACGCGCTGTCATTTTTAGAACCGTGTGAAAAATTGTATGCATACATTATGTATATGATTGTTTGGATTTGTGGTGGGAATATGTTGTGATGGAAGGCTCCTTGCTTCTTATTGAAATAATTTCAAGTTTACAATGACATGTAAGAAAAATTCGATTCACTTTATTTTTTGGTTTATGAGACTAATGTCCATCATAAAGGGATCTTTTTGGCTAGCTAGCGATATCGCTTGTCAAAATGTGCCACCTGACTACGCATTTGTATGGATTGACGTTCGCTTAATTGTCGATAGAAAAGAGTAATATGTACACTACATAGCTTTTTTAGATTCGCTAACCATAGGTCACGTGACATTTCGAAAGCCTATGTCAGTTCCGTACATTTTTGACTTTTCTACTAGCGATATCGCTAATCGAATAGTACTTTATGTAAGTTACTTCGGCAGTAAAGGTTTTAACAGTGGTAGAGCCCACAAGCACAGTCTCTGTTTCACGAATGGGCCATTTTGGCCGGTGAAATATCATGACCTCACAGTAGACAATCATGAAGTAGTATTTCTGATTTTTGTCTGATGAGTGAGGAGCCGCAGTCCTAAGCCTAAACCTCTTCCCCCTCCTAATCTCTAGATACCGCGAGTTGGAATGAAACTATTCGAATTTTCGTTCGTCGTGCGAACGGTAAAGGATTGGAATAAGATGCTAGCTTCTATTTCCGTCCGATTATGACGTGAGTACCTTCAAGAGAAGAGTGAATAAGCTGTTTCTAAACCTCCTCCTCTGTCCGTTAAAGGTAGGCAACGCATCTGCAACTCATTAGCTTGGTACTGATGCCTATGGGTAGCGGTCACTTCATATCAGGTGAACCGCTTGCTCGTATGCCACATTCTTTTATAGAAAAAGGTCGTCACAGTAATCAGTAGCTCGACTCTCTCTCATCCATCGGACTCCTGCACCCTTCACCCTATCGTCGCTACATCTTAAGGGTACAAATGCTGCATCAGGAGCTTTTTAGTCTTTTTAGTAGAGTCTTGAAGGTCTATCGGCCATTCGTTCTGCAAGTACCACGTCCTACATACAATTGTACCACAAATGTAACACAAGCATAAAATTATCATGATTTTAATTATAGGCCTTGCCAACACAAATTTGTGTTTCATATTGGAGATGCCACATCGATTATATTTTGTAATATCTGAAAATAAATTAACAGTTAATTCCATCATGGATTAAGATTCAATTTTACGGTATATTTGAAATTTAATTGTAACTGGAAGATAATTTTAATTATGTTTCATTATTAATAAGCGAATGTGCACGCGTCTGAACCACCTGCGCCTCGCAATCTATCGAACGCCGTATCTGATTTGGGTGTGGCTCTCTATGGCATTCTATTAACGTAGTGTGATGACCCTCGCTGCCCAGACGTCAGGTCTTCTAGAACAGCTGCTGGAGGTTAATAGTTATACAACTTTATGTTTAATAAAAAGCGAGGGAACGGTATTTTGTTTGTAAAAAACTTTTAAATAAAAACAAAACCGACTTCAAAAAAACTATATTGAAAAACAAGAAATGCACTTAAAAGTATAAAATAATTTTACGCAATT